>PVIH01000378.1:0-13428 GCA_004025045.1 Sigmodon hispidus | reverse complement strand
TTAACATTTTTATGATAATAAAACCTTCAATACAAATAAAAATTTTAATTAAAATGAAATATAGGAATGAGGAATGTAGCAGTTCACAGCTTGTTGGTATAGTTGAGTCCTGTGTATCCTCAGATGTCTTCTACTTTGATTAAACCAGACCTTAAAATAGGCCTCAAACTGAATTTTTAGATAATTTATGTCTTGAAATCCTAATATATTTAGAAAGTCTAGTAATGATATAAAATTTTTGTGGTGGAATGTTCTTTGTGTACTGTAAGAAAAGGAGCTGTTTTGGTCTATGTGGAGCACCGTAGAAGTGGGTGGAGGACAGGTAGGTAGAAGGAGGGTGGAGTTATCCAGTCTCCATCCGAACCCCAAAGAAGAGACAAGTAAGAAATCCAGGTGAGCCACAGGCTAGGCCACATGGCAGGTAGATTACAATAAATGGGTTGAATTAAGATGAAAGAGCTAGCTAGCTTGAGACATGGACTAAACAGTAGGAAGTTAATATAAGTGTCTGATTCATTTCTTGGGGGACAAAAGCCACTGTTGGCCAGATTCGAACCTCTGGTGCAAACAGGCCAGAAACCTCTTACAACAATTTTTTATTTTAAAAAACTGACAGATAAGTGAACATACTAACGTTGACCCACATATTCACACATACTTATATTCTTTCCTTGGGGAATTAATTTAAAGGGTACAGTTTATTCCCTACTTCAGGTAAGGATATTTTGTTTGTTTTTAACATTTGTTTCTCATAAATTTATCTAGGCCACAATGTGACTGAACATGTTAATAGAGCTTTGTGTATTGACAAGAAGAGAAATTGTATATATTATTTTTTGAAACTATTTATAGCATTAGTTTGGAAATCCACCAAATAAGTGGTATTTTTTTATCTGTAAGTGTAAGCTTGATGTATAAAATAAAAAAGAGTTGATAGACAAAGGGAATGTGTTATCAGACTATATTTAGAAAGTAAGATTAAATTCCTATGAGATATCAAGAATCACAACTAAAATTAGAAATTTAGATATTTTTTCCTATTTTTTCATTTTTTTAAAAACATTCCCACCACTTTCCCCTCTTCCTCCCCCTTTTCCACTTCTCCCCCAGCTTTCTCCCTCTCCATCACCACATCTATTCTTCAGAGAGGCTAAAAACTCTAAGGTGGGTCAATGCAGTCTGACATATCCAGTTCAGGTAGGACCAAGCCCTTCCTCCATTGTCAAGGCTGAGCCAAGTGTTCCTCTGTAAGAAATGGGCTCTGAGAAGCCAGTTCATGCACCAGAAATAAATTCTAGTTCTACTAAAAGAGACTCCACAAACTGCCCAGGCCATTCTACTGTCATTCACATAAGGAGGGCTTAGTTCAGTTCCAGGGTGGTTTCTCAGCTGTCATTTCAGGGTTATTAAACTCTCAATATCTATGGTCATCTGTCTCTAAAACTTTTGTATATTTAACATATAAATTTATTTCACACTAATGAAATCCACTGAGAGAATGTAGACATGAAGGTGTGTATCCTATAAGTCAATTCTAAACATATAATATTATTAGCAAAGTAAAGTAAATGAATCACTTTTCCTGAGTATAATTGTTTTAAACTCTTTTTATAGTTCTATAAACATAAGATACAAGATATTTGGTGTTTCTTTAAAAAAAAATCATTTATACCTAATTTGATCAAATTGGCCTCATGTTGTTTGTCTAACTGTTAATTCCTTCAAGAACTGATGTTCTACTTGAAAAATGATAGTTTAAAGAAGAAAAACATCTGGTCATTTTGTTGGGAGGGGGAAGAGACCTTGAATAAGGATATACAGGGATGGAAAAAAAATTCAGAGGGAAAGCTGAACACAAAGAAAATATATGTGTAGCAATCTTATTTGTATTTTCACCCTTAATAAGCCATGCTTATGATCCTTATCCTCTGTATAGTTATTGTTAACTCTTCCACATTTTAAATTCTTTTTACTGTTTTTTTTTCTTTTTTTTTGATAAATACAAAATAAAGAAGGAAAAAAAAAGAAAAATGAAAAAAAGAAGAAAAACAAAACAAACAAATCACAAAATCACAAATGTCTTCTTACCCTGATCACATGCATTTTGCCAGACCTGACGCTGTATTGACCTCTTCAGTAAGAGCCATGCTCTTCATTTTACTTTACTGTGCCTTCCTTTTTTTGTCTCCATGGGAATAAGGCTACATTAAACATCACCGTCCTTGTCCTCCTTTCGGTGTATCTGGGACACTAGGGCTCTGTCTAGACATGAGTAACTACCAGGGGAATGAAAACTTAAATTGTTATATTTATTCATTTTAATGATTTCGTTGGTTCATCTTTGATATTGAGCAGCAATCTACCTGTGTAATTAAGATAAACTACTTTATATAATCAAACTGAATGTGTTACTGTGTTGCAGTCAGATGAGCTTTATTCAACCTGAAGTTCAATTTGGTGTGCATAGAAAGTCTAGGAAGTGATAACCAGGCTACTAGCAGAAGCAACATTTCTCATGGGCCTCTGTCTCATTTGCAACTTTAGATATTCCTGATGAACTACAGACCTCCTATGTATTCAAACTTTAGTGACTTCCACCTGAACTAACTTTTATCTACATTCATCTACATTGCTGTTTGGGGGGTTCAAAATATATGCAGAAGTGAATTAATGACCTCATGATACTAACATCTCTTAAATTAATTTTAGAGGGTAGTCATTGATATTTGAATGTACTAGAAAAATATAAGACAATAAGTAAAGTAGATATTTATAATTTTACTTAATGTAATTTTTGTGAAAATGCTGTCATTAATTAAATAGATGATGCAGTCAATGAGACCTATATGTCTCATTTCAAAAACACAATTAAATTTTTTCTTGAAACAAATTTTGATTTCAGAAATAAAACTCAAAATGCGAATAAGATATTTACATCTGCAATTAAAAATTGTAAGTTGAGAAAAAGAATATAAAATAATATTGTTATATGTTATGTTATAAGGCAGTATAAATTTTTGAGACCTTGATCATTTAGGTATTTAGATGTCTAAAAGAAAACAATTACAATTAATATGCAAAGTTAAAATATAAAAATGCAAGCTAAGCAACTATGGAGTGGAAGCAAATGGGCAGAAGTCCTCTATGGCTATTGTACCAGTTCCTACCTCAAGATTCCTGCCTTAATTTCTTTGGTGATGTGCCATGTAATGGAAGTGTAATCAAGATACTCCACTAAATATGTAAAACATACTTTTCTTTTCATTCATTAAACAAGTTCTAGTATAGATATATACTATACATAGATATATACTAAAGCTCATCAAAGAATTCATACAGGAGATAAAGTAGCAAGCCTTTGTGAGTGCCTAATCTCTTAATATATCAGACAGTTTGGAGAATATCCTCCTGAACGAGGTATCACAAACTCAGAAAGATAAGCAGGGGATATACTCACTCATTAGTGGTCTCTAAACAAACAAACAAGAAAAAAAGCCAAGCATGCCCAAGCGGCAAACCACGACCACTGAACAGCTTGGGATCAGAAACACCCTGGACTGATCCTTCGGATCCCACTCCAACTATAGGAACACCTGACTCACTCTTGGGGGGGGGGGCAAAACTGGATTTGCCAGGAGTGGAGACTGAACAAAGCTTTATTGAGTCATTGGTTCATTGGGTCGTTGGGTCAGTGGGACCATAGGACTGTCTGCTGCCTGCCCAGGGAGGGGATGGGGAATTTTGGAGAAGAAAAAATGACCTGATGTGGTGGGAAGGGGAAGGGACCTTGAATAAGGATATACAGGCATAGAAAAAAAAATTCAGAGGGAAAGCTGAACACAAAGTAAATATATGTGCAGCAATCTTATTTGCATTATCACCCTTGATAAGTCATGCTTATGATTTTTATCTTCTTTATAGTTATTGCTAACTTATCAGCATTTTAAATTCTTTTTACTGTTTTTCTTGATAAATACAAAATAAAGAAGGAAAAAAGGAAAATATTAGAGAATTCATTCAAGAAAGAAAGCTTACAAATGATGTTAATGTGAGAATTCTTCCATCTAGAAAGCCAGTACTAGAAGACATCAGAAAATGTATACAGTAGAACAACTTTACATATATTATGTGTGAAGAAAACTCTCATGCACCTCTCAAGTCTATAGAAACATTTGTAAATTCATATTGAGAAGAAAAGTTTCTATAGAAAGTAATATGGCATGTGCTTTTTCCAAGCACCTTTGTGACATTCATTCTCCATGTTAGAAAATTATGGACACACCAATCTTTTGAAAGCTTTCATGTAAATTAATTTAAATTGTATAAAACTTCAAGAGTTTATGATGATGGGAATTCTGAAAATTTGACAATGCAGAAAAATTGTCATTAAAACTTTATTTTTCAACCTCAGGCAATTTATAATATATAAAAATGAAAAAGGATGCAGA
The DNA here is from genome assembly GCA_004025045.1 of Sigmodon hispidus. Taxonomy (NCBI): domain Eukaryota; kingdom Metazoa; phylum Chordata; class Mammalia; order Rodentia; family Cricetidae; genus Sigmodon; species Sigmodon hispidus. The sequence goes on along the minus strand of PVIH01000378.1, from coordinate 8,980 downwards.
TAGAATGCTTTTTAAGATGTACATATGCTACAGGTATATGTGTGCTTTATATGCCCAGTATTAATAATGTGTATCAGTCTTCTTTCCAGTATCATTATAGCAATTGCCTTTGAATCCCTTGTGCTTTGTGCTCTGGTAACCAATTTCTTTCTTTTATTTCTGCAAGTAACTCCAAAATTCTTCATTGGTTCAACAACAACAAACAGAAAAATATCACCTGAGAAATTTTAACTTTTATTTGACATTTTATGAAGTAGGACCGATCAGTCATCACTGATCTTCCTTTTTCTAAATCTGAGTGTGGTGTTATTACTCTGGGTTCTTATTCTACATGCTAATTGGTTTTAGGACCTTAAAAGAACAGAACAACTGGGTCTAAAGAGGTAGTCAACAATTAAAAGTTTATATTATTCCCAAAGAACACATGCATTTTATTTCTATCACTTATATCAGGCAGATCACATAAACCTATAACTGCAGCACAGTGTATGACACCGTCTTCTAGCTTTGGCAAAGATTTACCTTCACATGTACATAGTTTTACACACACACACCTACATACAGGAGGGAGAGAGAAACTCACCCATATACACATACAGATATATAATAAATTGAACCTTAAAAAAAAACCACTTCCACCAACTCAAAGTGTATATACCTTGCTATGTTCAAATTTTCAACAGCTATACACATTTTGAATGAATCATTTTGTCAGTCAACTGATCTGTGATCCAAACGGTGTGTTTGAATCAGCATTCAAGTTACTGGGAATTGAGAAAAGCCAAGCATCTAGCTAACCATTCCCCTATACATCACAAAGATCACTATGAAATAATTATGACTTTCAAATTTAATAGTTCCAAGGTTGAGATGCTCTGACATTTATCTATTGATATTATCAAAAAAATTCTCCATTAACTTTATTTTATAGTGTATTAAAGAGAGAATATTGTTTAACAGAAGTTATCATATCTAGAAGTATTCTTTATAAAAACAAAATAAATCCTTAAGTATAAATATAAATTTAATAAAACAAAAAGAGTCTAATTTATATCAATAATTTAGGATATTTTAACTATACAATTCCTCTATATTCTTTTTCACAAAATTAGTGTATTTATGATAGATGTTCATAATTATAATTTAATAGCTTCTCATTATTTATGATGGAATACATAAAAACACATTCAATAATGCCTTTAATGCTTCAGTTTACACACCTGTACATACATATATATTTAAAAAAATTAAGGTGGTATTAAGTAACAACTGTGATGTAAACAGGGAGTTCACAAATGTGAATTTTCAGAAGTTAATTTCCCAATGACTTTAACAAATTATCAAGAGGGAATTGGCAGTAATCAAGTGCAGTCTCTAAGTGTCTTCTTTGCTAAAATTACAGGAATTAAATTGTTCTGAACAGTATATATGCATGTTGTAAATTACAATGAACACACAATGAGTATTGATCTTCATTGTACAACTTAATTAAAACTTGTCCAAGTGAAGCCACTAATGAATATAATTAGAGGAAATGTTTGATACCACAGTTTCTCTGGAAAGCATTAATTAGATATCAGATATTTTCCAGAAAATGTTTTTATTTTGTTATTTATATTTTAAAATGAAGCTACACATTGAAACTGAAAAAAAAATCTTTCAAGATCATTTTCACACTCAACTATTAGTCATATAATTATGATGAAGTTGGGCTGATTGGTTAGCTAATCCATGATAAGGAAATTATTTCTTCAGGAGAAATGAGCCCACAGGGATCAACAAGTATGTAATCTATTGCAAATTCCTTGTCAATGTGCAAAAGGGAAAACATCTCACTAATATAGGAATTTTTCAAACGCCTTTTAAAATAGACTTTTGCTTTGCTCACTCAACCATCTCATTTTCTCATGATTTGTCTCTACCTCCCTTTGCCCCCTCCCATGATGATCCCAATTTACTCAGGAGATCTTTTCTATTTCCCCTTCCTGGGGGAATCCCTGGATATCTCTCCTGTTACCTACCTGTTCAGGGGTTGTAGTTTGCGACCACTATGTGTGTGGTGTAGCATGGTATGGTGTGGTGTGGTGGCGGTGGTTGTGTATGTGTGTGTGGGTGTGTGTATGTGTGTATGTGTGTGTTGCTGAAGAACATGAACGTAGTGCCCATAGAGACCTATAGAGGGCACCAGATAGTATGATGCTGAATATGTAGTGCGTGAATTTGTCCAGGATGAAGAGAACTGAACTTGGATGCTCTTAAACACTACTATGTACTTTTACCTGCTGAGCTATCTATCTTTCCAGTAGTCCTAGAAACTTTTAAATCAGCAAATGTATAAGTATTGGTCAAAATAAATTCTATCAAAATTTATTAATAATTTTAAGTATGCTTTAGTTTAATTTCTTTTTCTATTATGAATAAAGAAGTCACATTTTCTATCCTTGTATATTCTTAATCAAAGTTCCTTCCCCCTCTTACCACATCAGGTCATTCTTTCTTCTCCACATCTCCAATCCCCCCATGGGCAGGCGATCCCAAGGTCCCAAGGTCCCAATATTGCTTAGTTCAGCCTCCATTCCTGGCAAATCCAGTTTTCTCCTCCCAGCATCAAGACTGAGTCAGGTGTTCCACTAGGGGGAGTGGGATCCAAGGTGTCAGTCCAAGTTGTTTCCAATCCTAAGATGTTCAGTGGTTGTGGTTTGTAACTTGGGCATGCTTTGCTTTTTATTTTTAATTTAAATTATTAATTTCATGTAACAAGAAAATATTTTAAATAATTTATATCAAGAAAGACAGAGACTCACAATTTTATTTTTGATTGAGCTAACAAACAGAAATAAAACAAAATTATCATTTTAAAAGACTTAATACATTCTAACAACTAGAGATAACTGCCAACTAAAAAACAAATATGATCTTTTTGTTATAACTTTTAAACACTCATTACTTGTCAAATACCAACTGATGGTACTTTATTTTTTTAAATAGTGCTAACAAGAATAAATAAGCCCAAACAAATGTTCTGAACTACTCACGGGGGAAAAAAGACAACACAGGAAGGAATGTTTTTAGACATTGAACAGTTAAATGACCAATGAAGGGTATCTGCTATGGTCAGCATGTCCTGGAAAAACATGTGTGATCCTTGAGGATAACAAGGGTAATCTAATGCAAGAAGGTAAATTCATGCTCTGTTACAGTTCCTTTGTTTTCCTGATTTTCACAGTTAAACGTACTATTGTGATGGTTTAGGGGAAAAAAAATCAATTAGTTGCAGACAGGATAGCATTCTTTTTCTCTAAGGACACAGCCTTAAAATTATGTAGCATGAAATATATATTTAATAAATACTTGCTTACTGATTTCTATTTAGCAATATTAGGCAAACACTACATTCAATTACATCACATATTTAACTAATCTGTAGGAACAAACTTCACACACAACCTTTCTCTGTGGCTCCACTCTACAGATGTGATTTCTGATTTTAAGGCTTGACTTTATAGTTTATCAACTGCTTCAAGGGACATAGAACAGCTAATAAACTTGAGTAGAGTGGAAATAGGTAAGTATCTCTCATTGAAAATTAAGTTTGTAAACTGGGTAAAAGTTTTGTTACTGGTTTGTGGTTTCTGATATATTTGAAGATTTCTGATATATTTGATTTAAATCATAGCAATATATATTCTCATAAATAGTAGAAGAGAGCTTATTCTTCTCATTAATTTTCAACAGCTCATGAAGTAAAATAAATAAATAAGATATTTAGTGATAAATGTGAAATGTTGGGAAATGTACTTTATATAAGCTCTTTGTACACTCATCTTAGAATCTCTTTAGGATGCTCGCCAGGAACATTGGGGTCTTTTCATTCTGTTCAGAACACTAGCATGAGAACATGCAGTAAGAGAACAGCACATTGTACATGAGAACTTAGGGACAGATTATCAGCACTAACAGTTGCTTCTGAAATTCCACTTGCACCTGGACACACTTGTCTTACTGCCAGTACCTAAAAACTCCCATCAAATTGATGAAGTCCATTCTAACTTAACAGTAGTCTCAATTGTCAGCACTATGTAACAAGATATATAAGAGTAATTACTCCTCTTGTTCTATTAGTAAAAATATTTCTAAACACACTTATTTGCTTTACTTTTACTTTCATTTATTTACTGGTTTTTGCTAATCAATATCAATCTTTATATAAAAAGCAAAACATTCAGGATAGCTAAAAACACATACAGTAATAAAACTTCTCTTTTCTCCAAAATACATGAAACATAAAAGAAAATCTAAAGCTCCTCATGTCAGGTTGGCTCACCTACAGATGAAGAAAGTACAGTAGGTCACAGGTAATATCCACGGATGCACTATGGCCACCAACGTTTATTTTATTTTATTTTATTTTATTTTATTTTATTTTATTTTATTTTATTTTATTTTATTTTATTTTATTTTATTTTTACATACCAACCACAGTTCCCATTCCCTCACCTCCTCCTACTAGCCCTCAGCTTCTTCCCACCATAACCCTCATCTACTTATAAGAGAGGGTAAGGATGCCTACAGAAAGTCAATATAGTCTGCATATCAAGTTGAGGCAGGACTAAACCCATCCACTATATGAAGGCTGAGCAAGGTATCCCTCTATAGGGAACGGGTTCCAAAAAGCCAGTTCATGCACCAGAGATAAATCCTGGTCACACTGCCATTGGCCCCACATCTGTCCAAACCACACACTGTCTTCCACATTCAGAGTGCTTAGCTCAGTCCCAAGCAGTTTTCCAACTGTCAGTACAGAGCCAGTAGCTCAAACAAAGTTGTAGACTTCTGTATGTCATGTTTGTTTATATATATTTAGTTTCATCTAGTATTCATCCTAGAAACATAGGAATTTTTTCTCCAGTCCATCTGGAGACTTTGTGTGGTTAGTTGGGACTGCAGTTTTGGATCTCAGAGCTAGACTGATAGGAAAGTTCTTACTACATTAGCCTTTACTTCCATCTTTTCCATACTCAAGTTTTTCTTTTCCACTTTCTTATTACGTGTGTTCCATTACTTTCCACAGCTGCCTTCATTAAAGATTCTTTTCGCCTTATTCTGTGTCATCTTCTAATTTAGTGTACTATGTCCTAACCCTCTACCTCACATATATTCATACATAAAAATTAGAAGCTAATATCTACAAATACAGTAGAAGATGCAGTATTTTTGTTACCCCTGCTAAAGTCAATTAAGAGGCTACTTATAATACCTTTCATTTTCTTGTAAATGTCATAGGTAAATTTATTTTTCTTAGTGTCTAAATAAAGCATCCTGATGTGTGTGGGCCATGTTTTCACTATCCTATTAAATTTTGGAAGATAACTAGACTGATTCAATTCCTGATTAGTGTGGATAGAAGAACAATAAACATGGATGTGGAAATATCTCTGTGGTAGGGTATAAAGATTTTGGGATATGTGCCCAAGATGGATAGAGGTGTATCATATAGTAGTGCTATGTTTAAGTTATCATTTTGTTGCTCATTGTTTGAGAGCAGCCTCTACTCCAGTTCCCAATGTTGATAGCTGTCTCTACTGCTATCAAAAGTGAATAAAGTTCTCTCCCTCCTGTACTTCTTTTAACATTAGTTGTCATTCTAACTAAGATAAGGCTAAAATAGAAATTAATGGTATATTCATTGTCTAATGACTGAAGATGTTTAACACTTTTAGGTTTATTTTAACTATTTATTATTGGACAATGGTATTTATTTTTTCCAAAGACCATTTAGTTCATTGGCTCAATTACTAATTGCAAACAAGATTTTTGGTGTTTAAATGTTTGCAGTTATCTACACATTTTTTTGAGTCAAATCTGAAATCTAGTTGTTATATTTTTCTGTCACTCTTAATATTGTCTATTCATTCTGTCAGTAGATTCTCTTGCTTTAAAGAAAAACCTTTGATTTCATGTAATTCCATTTGTCAATGCTGGGTCTATTTCCTATGAATTTGGATTTCTATTTAAAATACTTTTATGTAGCTATGTTCTGAGGCATGCCACCTATGGTTTTCTTCAGGAGTTTCATTATTTTAGGTTTTATATTATGGTTGTTCATTGAATTACTTCTTCTTTTGTAAGATTAGAACTATAGTCCTAATTTCTACTGCAGGTTGATATTCAGTTTTACAAGCATAAACTACAAAGTAGGTTTTCTTTCTCCAATGTATGTTAATGGTAACTTTTTCAAAATTATATTTTTATAACATAAAAATAATTTCAGTTATTTTCTGTGACTTTAGGTGTATCTCCTTGGTCTAGGAAGCATTTTAAATAAAGGCATTCAAATTAAACTTTGAATTATCTTCCATTGAGTGCTATATCTAAGTTTTCTTTAATCCTATAATAAATAATATTATAGAATTAACTGTTCATACTCCTCTCAATTCTGGCACTACATCCAGTATTTACCTAACCCATTGTAGTCTACAGAATCACCAATGTTCTACCAAAACATATGTAACAGACAAAACACCTACACAAACCAAATGCCTCTCTTCCTCCCCACAGTAAAAAGAACCGATCTCCCCAGATAGCAGGGTTGTCCTTCTCTTCCTTAACTTTACCACTACATTTAGTGACAAACAAACAGTATACAGTCCATATGGATTCTTAACATTAAATAGCTCTGTTAGGTGGCAGGCTCTGTTTCACTCTATAAGATAGCTGCTCTGGCAAAATCCTATAGGGATAAGAACTAATTTTACTTCCATTTCTGTGGTCCTACTATTAAATCAGTTCTGTTCAATGAGCTGTGAAGGGATTCTGCAGGGGAAGGGAGTTTCTGAAACCATTATTAAGCAGCAAAACAATGAGAACAAAAACCACTCCTGGTTGCCTTGGAAGTAGCTGTGTGCTTCTTAGACCAAATACCAACCACCTAAAGAAAATAGGAACAGTAGAAAAGCAAAGCCTGTAGATTAAAGTTGGCAGAGTAAAGAGATGAGAAGAACATTACAAATTATAGCATAGTTATGCTAAGCTATGTAAACTTGAAGCTCCTTTGTCTTAGAACTTGCTTTTATGTAAGAAAATCAATTCTATTGTTTAACCTGGTGACACAACATGATTGTTGATACTGCGGAAGTTAGGTATCCCAAATGCTAGTATAGTAGCTTGAAGGCAAATACTCCTTTTGCTTCTAAAGTCTGCATTTCTTGCCTTGTTTTTCAATAACTATAAAATTCTGTTCACTGAATTCTTACTAATTTCACTGCTTATTTATTTAGCCCCTCACATTATTCTTTGAAGTTATTATAAATAACATTTTGAACACTACATAGTAAGCTCAAAGAAGTCAGGACAACAAGAAACTCTGTCCAAACCTGATTCCTTAATTAGTTAAAAATAACTTCTGTTATTTTCTAGATTGTAGTATAATAATGTAACCAATATAATCAATTATATAACCTTTAACTGAAAGATTACCTGTCTTTTAGTTTCAAAATACTCTTTTTACTACTAATTTTAGAGAGATTTTTTAAATTTTTATGTATTTTTGTATATGCACACATGTGTGCAGGTGTAACAGCAGTGAGATGGCTATTAATGATTGTCAGCTTGACTATATCTAAATGTAACTGAAATCCAAGCATCTGGGTTTTTTTTTTCATTGAATCATTTGAAGTGAGAAATTGCATTAAATATGGACCACACCTTCAGTTGGTAGTCTGTAGTATAGAAAAAAAGGCCAGTTGATATATCCAGGCTTATGGACACAAAATTATTTGATTCTTGGACTTTCAAGAGACAGCCTAGTGGGATTAATTTAACCATAGCTTTTAAGTAAATACTAAATCACATATACAATATATCCTGAATTATATACACAGTGAGCAGAAAATAACATCAGAATCCCTGGAACTGGGTTTACTGTTGGTAGTGGAGCACCAAAAGTGGATGCTGAGAACCAAACTGATGTCCTCTGTAAACATAATACACTTTTAACATCTGATTTATTTCATCAGTCCCATGTTAGTCATTTATGTCACTTTTTTATTTTTTCTCTGAGTATATCCTTGTTCAAGCTCCCTTCCCCTTCCTGCCCCTTCCAGTCACTCTTTCTTCTCCACATCTATTTATCTCCTCCCCAGCAAGGGCAGGAGGTCTCAAGGTCCCAATATGGCTTAATTCAGATTCCACTCCTGGCAGATCCAGTTTCCTCACCCCAACATCAAAAGTGGGTCAGGTGTTCCTCTGGAGGGAGTGGGATCCAAGGTGCCTGTCCAGGATGTTTCAGATCCCAAGCTGTTCAATGTTTGTGGTTTGTAGCTTGGGCATGCTTTGCTTTTTGCTTTTTTATTTCAAGTCCACTAATCAGTGAGTACATCCCCTGCTTATCTTTCTGGGTTCGTGATACCTCGTTCAGGAGGATATTCTCCAAATCCATCCATTTGTCTTTGGAGTGTGAATGTGCATCTTTAAGGTATATGCCCAGGCGTGGTATTGCTGGATCCTTGGGGAGATGGATTCCCAGTTTTCTGAGAAACTGCCATACTGCATTCCAGAGTGGATGAACCAGCTTACACTCTCACCCACAATGGAGAAGTGTTCCCCTTGCTCTACAACATCTCCAGCATAGGCTGTCATCTGTGTCTCTTATCTTAGTCAATCTGACAGGTGTAAGGTGGTATCTCAAAGTTGTTTTAATTTGCATTTCTCTGATTGCTAAAGATGTTGAGTAACTTTTCAAATGCCTTTCAGCCATTTGTCACTTTTCTGCTGAGAATTCTCTTTTTAGTTGTGAACCCCATTTTTTGATTGGGCAATTCAAACACCTGTTTCTCTTCAGATAGTATAAATCTTTCACCTTTTGTCACTTTTTAAGATAATATTTTCATCACTAAAAACAAAAATTTGCCTGCTGACTTTCAAATTATATGAGCAAAATTTACATCATAAAACTGAAATTTATAATATTTCAATCCTAAGT
>PVIH01000377.1:257475-369321 GCA_004025045.1 Sigmodon hispidus | reverse complement strand
CTACTCCAACAAGGCCACACCCACTCCAACAAGGCCACACCCACTCCCACAAGGCCACATCTACTCCAACAAGACCACACCCACTTCAACAAGGCCACACCTCTTAATGCTTCTCAAATAATGCCACTCCCTGATGACCAAGCATTCAACTATTTGAGCCTATGGAGATCATTTTTATTCAAACTTGTTCCTAGTGTCAGCCCTACTACCTCATGAAGAACTCCTGGATTACCCAATTGGATCACTGAACTCCTCACAACATCACTCTTTTTATTTTTCTTGGCTCCTAAGGTGGAGAAAATCCTGAATTACATTATTTGTTTAATAAATAAATCTCAGCTCTTTTAGTGTGTAGACTTAATCTTGTCCAAGGAAGTTCTTGTGACCACTCCAAATGTGTGTCAGACTTGTCACATGTAAGGATTGGTCTGAAATCCTCTTATGAATGAGTGCATGCTATGTTTATCTTTCTGTGTCTGTGTTACCTCACTCAGGATGATATTTTCAAGATCCACCCATCTGCCTGCAAATTTCAGGGTGTCATTTTTTTTTTTATTTAACTACTGACAGATACTCCATTGTGTAAATGTATCACATTTTTTTTTAGCAAAGGATAACTAAGCTAAAATCTATGACCTCTGAGCAGCTAGGTAACAAGGAGGAACTTAAGAGAGACATCAATGGATCCCCTGGGAAGGGGGAATAGAAAAGATCTCCTGAGTAAATTGGGACCAAAGAGCAGGGAGGGAGGGAAAAAGGAAAGGTGGGAGAGAACATGAGGGGATGAGATGGTTGAGCTGAGGGAGTGATAGAGAGGGATAACAATGAAATAGATACCTTGATAGAAGAACCCATTGTGGGGTTAGAGAGAAACCTGGTGCTAGGAAAACACTCAAGACCCCACTAAGATAACCCAGCTAAGACTCCAAGCAATAGTGGAGAAGTCTCCTAAAATGGCCTCCCCCTAAAATCAAATGGATGGCCACCCTAATTGTTACCATAGAATCTTTATCCAGATGCAGAGATCCATAGCTAAGTACCCAGTCAACCTGAAGAGAGGGAGGAGATATTTTATGAGTAAAGGGGTCAAGATTATGATGGGAAAACCTTCAGAGACAGCTGACCTGAACTGTTGGGAGCTCACTGACTCTGAAATGACAGCTAGGGAACCTGTATGGGACTGAACTAAGCCCTCTGAATGTGGATGACAGTTGAATGGCGTGAGCAGTTTATGGGGCCTCTGACAGTGGGACCAGAATTTATTCCTGGTGCAAGAACTGGTTTCTTGGAGCTCCATTCCCTACAGAGAAACACCTAACTCAGCTTTGATACTAGGGGGAGGCATTTGGTCCTACCTCAACTAAATATTGCTGGCTGCATTGACTCACTTTGGGAGTCCTTATCCTCTCTGAAGAATGGGTGGGGGGATATGGTGGGGGAAAGGTGGGGGAGGACTTGGGAGAGGGGAGGAAGGGGGACAGTGGTAGGTATGTTAAAATTTTTTAAAAACAAGAAAAGGCAAGTGAAAAAACTAAACAAAACAAAAGAATGTTATTGGTCCATTTGAGAGCAGAGACAACCTGAGCTTGCCAGCTGGTTGATTATCCATCTTGGGACCTTGGGATCTCTAGCCCTTGCTGGGGAGGAGATAAGGAGATGGGGAGAAGAGAGAGTGATTGGGAAAGGCAGGAGGGGTAAGGGAGTTTGAACAAGAGGATACATGGATAAAAAATGAGACTTTATACATAATAAAAAAGAAAAGAAAATTCTGGAGAGTGAAGCTAAGGTAGCAGTCTTCAGGAATCCTCACTTTATCCTGCCTGGGTACTACATTGTATCTCCAGATTTGATTTGTCAACCCCTCCTTTTATTCTAATAAAGAGAATAATCTAGGTCTGATTATTTTGATGATCATGTCTAATCGTAGTGGGACTGAGTGAATTAATAACGGCTCAGTGTGGAGCTCCTAGGAGAAGAAAATGTCTGCCTGAGACTCAGACCTTGTTTAAAGGCTGCATTGTTCAAACCCTCATCCGATGACAATGTGAGAAATGCTCTTCTTGCCTTTGCCATCAGGTGGTCCTGCTACATTGAGAGCAGGTGGGCGGGGGAGGGTGTCCCCACTGGGAGAGAACTGAACTATGAATGCATTGGTCGCTCTGAAATCAAGCAAAAAAAAATAAAGTGAAATCTGATTTTGTGTTTATTCAGCCACTGGGAAAGAACGCAGTGGTAACAATATTCCATTAGAGGTAGATATTTGAATTGAATACTTTTTACTTAAGTGAGCTCTGGATTGTCTCTAGGCTGCCCCATTCCATAGTGCCTTCCTCTGCTGGAGTGGGGAGAGCTCCCTAGCAGAGAGAGAACTTTAAGGTATCTGAAACATCTAAGGGGAGAGAAGAAAATACAGCACCAGAGAAGATATGGGGCTGCTGAGATCTTAAATAAGACAGCCATGCAAAGTGAGCACATGAAGTCAGCCTGTCAGCCTATCCAAAGGGCAGAGAGAACAATTTGTTTATAGACAAGATGAATATGGAGTAACCGTAAGACAAACAACACAGTGTTAGTGGAGGCAAACTGCTGTGCAGGAAAACAGACATCCTCAGTTCTGACTCTCACCTGCCTGTGGAAAAATGCATCTCATCTGTTTCAGGAAAAACAACATCATCCAAAGTCATATCATAAAAATAGACACATGATCTGCTTGTTTCATAGTCTAAAGGAAAACAATTGTGGCTTCCCTTCTTTTTAGTAGATAGTGCTCTTTACTTTAAACTGAAAAACTTTATCCTTAGCATGTCTTAACTGGGAGTAATCCCTAGACATTCATCCTTGAATTATTTCACTGGATGCAGGGGCTTTCTGAGGTACTAGGCAAGCTCCATGGGTGGCTCTTTGAGTTTAAAATTAAAAAGTATTGCAATAGATAGTTAACGTGTTTAAACATCACTTGTTTTGTAAGTTCTCACCAGTGACAATGGCTTATGACCACTGTACTGAACAGTGAAAACATGAGGCACGTCCACTGTCACTGAGACTGTCACTAGACTGGCCTAGAATAGCACCACTATGGAGAGGAGCTTTATGTGGAGATACAGGAGTATTGCAGCTAAGACTAATTTCTTTTTTGTGAGTTTTAATTGACGTGTGTGTGTGTGTGTGTGTGTGTAAGTGTGGGTGCTGAGTGCCATAGACTGCATTTCAAGGAACATCTGTGGAGGCCATTATGTTTCTTCCTTCTTGGCTGAGGCAGCATCAATCAAGGTTCAAGCTGAATCTAGTATTGTACTGTGGACTCTGGCAAACTGGCCTTTGAATGTAACTGTCTCTGCCTTCTACCTCATTGCAGGCATGCTAGGGTTATAGATACACACCACTGCATCTGGCGTTTTACTTCAGTTCCAGGGACTGAACTCAGGCCATCAGGCTTGCATGGCTAGGTCTTTTACCCAAATGATTCTTCTCCCTGAATCACTACTTCCTTTTTAAAGATTAAAAAATTATAATAAGACTGGAGAGAAGACCTAACAATTCAGACTGTTTGCTACACTTTCAGAGGATCCAATTATAATTCCAAGCACATCCATCCCTCCATGTATTCATCCATCTATTATACACATATATTAATATGTACATATATATATCTATATATTATATACATACATACAACCAACACTTTCCTCTGACCTCTGTAGACAACCAGAAACAGATGTTCATACAAACACAGACACACATATAAATAAATAAATAAGCAAATAAATAAATAAATCAAACACTCAAAGAAATTTTTAATTAAAATTTTGTGTGCATTCTATGTGTGTGTGGGCGCACTTAGCTGTGAAGAGGCACCTTCACATGCCAGAGGCAACACTTTGATGTGTCGCTCCCCCTCCTTTCCCCCCCCCCCCCCCGAATAGGCCACTCATTGAATCTGAAACTCAGATTTTTGGCTTGCCTAGCTGCTCAGTGGGCCCCTGAGATTCTCCCACCTCTACTGAGGTTACAGGCTTGAACTGCCACATATGAATTTTACTGAGTTCTGAGCATCTAAACCAGTTCCTTCTTCTTGTGCAGCAGGCTAACCTGCTGGGCTGTCTTCTCAGGCAGGACAAATGCCTACAACAAAAATTCAAATGGAAATTCAGTAAATACAAATGACATGAAAAATTCTGGGTCATGACATCTGCTTTTTTTCATTTCTCCCTGCTAAGGCCTTTCAAGGTGACTCCAAGTTGAAAAAAAAGCATCACTAGTGTAGTTGGTAGGCTTCAACCTTGTGACCAGACTGAACTTGAATGTGATCCTTCCTTGTCCTAGCTTGTGAGCTCAGCAGCTCCTGGTACTCTATAAAAGTTTGTTTTCTAACCTGTAGTCCTCATCAGCAGTCTCACTCAGAAGGTTGGAAAGGTAGGATTGATTTTCTCATTTCTCAGATGAGGAACTGAAGCTTGGCAAAGCAGCATGCTTGCCGGTAAGCTACCCAGCAGGCAAAGGCCAGAAGCAAGACCAAACCCAGACCTCCTCAGTATGACTTCACTCCTTCACATTGTAATTTCCTGTTTAAATTGAAAGTTTTCAATTCAAACCACTGATGAAAAATAAAACTAGCTATCTGGATGTCATTTGTGATCTTTTATTTCCTGGACAAGTATAACAAGAGTGTGTGAATATTTTTAAATGTACTGAAGTGGTTGCTGCCCTTCAAACAGGAAACAGTGCCCAGTACATCAAATCTTTTCTGAAGCTCTTCTCCATTGTTAGATATGTTTTGTAATTTTATCTCATTTTCAAGTAAAAAAATAAAAACATCACACAGATAAAACTCCCTGAGTCATCATGCATATTAAAAAAGAAATAGTTTTATTTTTAGTGGTGGGGTTTGAAGCCCACCCTAACTTCATGAGCTGGGCACAAATATACAGGCCTGAACTTTTATTTTTCACAATTTATAGCCATGTTAGGAGAGTTTTCACAGATCTTGGTTTAGTGTTTTTAACTTTTAAATCATCATTCAATGTTCTTTCATATTCATCATGAAATCTTTGTAACTTCCTCTAATTCTCCTTTTATTCATTTCCACCTGAGAATTTCTGCCCTAAAGTGGTTAATTTTGTCACATGAGGAACACAATATGCTGACAGGAAGTCCATGGAGGAGTGTGAAAATGACCCTACAGGGGAAGCAAGGGACCAACTCGGCCCCACCACCCTCATTGGCCTATGACTTTGGACCAGCATTTTTCCATCCCTGACTCAGTTACCTCTAGGAACTTTTCAGATGGAGGAAAGTTGACAGTATATGGAGCTCTTGAAGCTGTTTGTAAACCATCTCACAAAGGTCACAATGACAGATGCAAAACTTTAAAGCATGCATCTTTTGATGAGTTTTAAGATTTCTTTTAGAAGATGATTCCCTTCTTATATAGTTGTTCACTTTTAGTAACTGTAATAGCAGATGTTAATGTGACAGTAACCCCATCTGCTGTTTGCAGTCTACCACATTGTTCTATGATTTGACCTAACTCTTACTGTTATTGTGATAGCATTGTGCAGTTGTATGTTGGAAGTGCTAGATACATGATATTTAATACCTAAAATCATTTTGTGTATGTCTGCTATTAGTCTAATAATAGAGAAAAGTAGACCCCCAGAAAAGCTAATGATAATTGGACTGCAGAAATGGTTTCAGTTAGTGTTTGCTATACAAGCATGAAGACCTGTGTTTGGATGCTCAGCACCAGTATCAATGCTGAACACAGCAGTGCACATCTATAAACCTGGATCTGGGAAAGCAGAGATAGGTAGGAGCATTGATGAATTAGTGAGATCCTGATTCAGTGAGAGGCTTGGACTCAAAAATTAGAGGAGCATGACTAAGGAAAATACCTACGATTGACTTCTGGTTTCTATATGCTGCATGCTTACAAACATGTGTTCCTGTACCCACACATAACATACATACATACATACACACACACACACACACCACACACACACACACACACACACACACACACACACACACACACACACACACACACGATCACCACCACCCAAAACAAAAAACCAAAATAAAGAGCTGGTGTAGCCAAGCTAGTACATTACTGACTTTGCATGCACCTGTTTCCAAAGCTCATACTTCTGTATCCTGTTTTGTGACTCATCTGCTCTTACAATACAGCCTTCACCCCCAGTCTCTTTCTACCTGAACAAAATATACAGGACAATAAGCACTTCAAAGGGCTAAACAGGAAGTGCAGATAGATGGGAGTCCAAAAATGGTTTGTTTCCTTTGTATTCACTGACTTTGACTTGTCGTGAATGCTTCAAAGTTATCTTAATGCCATTTCAAAGGCAATTGAAGGAGCATCCTTGGAGATGGATGGCGTCGGCAGCCTGTTGCTGAATGCGTATTAAGTTCTATTCATGGATTTCCTAGCAACCAGAGCCCAATGACGCACGAAGCCTGTGAGCTTGTGTTGTGCTCATGTAGAGAATTCAATCACTTGGGTTTTATTATTAATATTTTTAGAAAGCCTCACTAGATTAGCTGTGGAAATGCGTTGTTATCTGAGTTACTATCGGCAGCTGGCTCCAGTGACATCGGAAGTCACGAGGACTTGCTGGTGTTCAAAAATGCTTTTTGTAAGAGATTACTTCCATTTTAATACTTCTGACAGTTAAAGATTTGTGTTAGAAGGAAGGAAATTAAAAAGAGAAACTTCAGAAGTGTGTGATCTTGGCAAAGTTCTCCCATGAGACAAACCTAATATAACTGAGCACCAGTCTCTAGGTGAGATAACAGACTCTATCCCAAAGGGATGCTGTAAAGCCAAGAACATACATTTATATACAAGATGTGGTATAAGGGAAGAGTGGGATATTTTCCATATTAAGGCTCACTGAATACAAATGTTACATGGTTTTAAAGGACATCAGTGTTTGTCATTTGTTATTTCAGCCAGCCTGCATTAGTGCAGGGCAGGGTTTCTCAAGTTTTAATTTGTACTTTATTTTATACCTGGTAAATATACAGGAAATCTGGGGCAGTGGTGTATGTAATGTTCAAACTTGTGGTGAACCGTGTGTTTTCTTCACTGTTAGAGTGCTATGCTATGCAACCATTATAAAACCCAGCATGGTGCTTTCTCAAAAGGCTGAAATTAAAACTACTGTATGATCCAGCTGTTTCATTGCTGGGTATATACCCAAAGCAATCTGTATCCTGCCTCAGAGACACTTACTCATCCATGTTCATTGCTGCTCTGTTCACACGATCAGGAAAATAGATTCTGCCTAGAGGTTTATCAACAGATGAATGGGTGAAAATGGCATGCATGAGTACAATGGCATTTTATTCAATGGTAAAAAAATAAAAGGAGATTTGCAGGAAAATGGAAAGAATTAAAAAAAATAACATGTAAGGAAGGAAACTCAAGCTCAGAATGGCAAGCACAGCATGTTTTCTCTGATGGGGCTCTTAGCATTTACTCTTCTGTATATGTATTCATGTAGGAGTGAATGTGTGTACAGCTGGGAAGCTAAGGGGGCCTGAGACAGGCAAGACTTGTTGAGAAGGGGCAGAGAGGTCAAGAGAACACAGGGCTCTTAATGTGGAAAGGGAAGTACTGGGTCTAGAAAGACATAAGTGAGGATGAAGAGTAGGGAGGTGAGGGGGGAGAGAAATGGGAAATGCTAACCCATCTCTACCGAAGCACCATGAGGGAAGCATAATTTGTAGGTGAGTTAAAAAATAATAAAAAATTACAAAAATGTACAAACACACACACACACACACACACACACACACACACACAGACACATACCTTACCAGTTGGACCTGTCAGAAGTGTAAGAGATTAGTCCCTGACTGTATGTTTTGTTTAGGTGATTTCTTTTGTTTGTTTTTTAATTTTTAAAAAATATTTATTTATTTTATGTGAATTGGTGTTTTGCCTGCAAGTATAACTGAACAAGGGTGTCAGATTTTGGAATTAAAGATAGTTGTGAGCCACCATGTGGATGCTGGGAATCAAACTCAAGTCCTCTGGAAGAACAGTCAGTGCTCTTAACCACTGAGCCATCTCTCCAGCCCCTGTTTGGGTGATTTCTAAGGCTTTAAGAATTTTAAGAGAAATACAATTAAATAAAATATCCAAAGTGAGAATATTTTAAAGCAACCAGTTTGAGAAGTTGGCCAACTAATCCAATGATTCAATTAATTAATTAAACTAATATCTCTAGTGTTTTATAGATAGTCTATGCAGCTTACCAGCATTTGGTTTATCCTCTTCTTGTGTTGACCTTGCTACCCTGTCCAGCCCACTGTCATAATTTGTTCACACTATACTGTTATTAATTAAATTTCTTCTTTGATGAATTCATATATGTAGATAATGTATTCCAATTATTCTTACACTCATTCTCCCTTATCTCCATCCTACCCAGGTCAACCCTGCCTCTTGTCTGCAAAATTCATGTCTTTTGCTTCTTTTTAATTGAATATATTTTTATTTTTGTAAGTTTCCTTAGACTTCTCCTTATCTTATTCCTCCATGTCCCTAGCTTCCCTCAGATACTTCTTTAATCATCATTGTTACACATACATGCCCACATGCCCCATTCTGCACTGAGTTCATGTAGTGCTGCACATATGTATATGTGTGTTGGACTGACTGTTTGGCATTGAATCTGAATCTTCTTTCAGCAGCCAATGCTTGCCTGTAGTCCTTCATCAAGTGGTGGAACTTAGTGAAATTTCCCTCATCCACATTGGAATGATAACTGATGTCACTCTGCAGGTCTATGTTGTTTTAAGAGGCACATTATGTTAAAAACTCATTGATAGTGACAAGCTGAAAACAATTTTATTTGTGTTCCTTGCGGGATGATTAAGATTGAACTTGAGTTTCTCTTTTCTCACCAGTCAGTATTATGAGAATTGCCATGCACATGAGGTATCAGTGTGTGAATCTCAAAATGGATTGTCTCAGAGACAGGATAATAGGAGAAGGAAGAAACCTGTGACCTAAATATGGCATCAAAAGCTATCAGAACGTGAGTCTCCTTATGTGTATGAACTTGCTTGTATGATGAGATAAAATGAGTGGAAACCAATGGGAACTCGAAATAAACAGAGCTTTCACAAGTTCTACACTGTCATAGGATACTTTGGGCCCAAACAAACAAATAACAATAACAACAACAAAAGGGCTGTCATCAAATCTCTATAAAAATAACTAAAATTTCTGCTACAGTTCCTTATTTTTCTCATAGAAGCATAATATAATGGTGCATGTTAAAATATTGGTAATGAAATGTGCTCTTCATCTTCATTATCCCTCCAATGTATTTTTATGATGTTTATAATAAAACTTAATGAAAAAGGTAAGAGTGAAAAAGCCAAGATGCTTCCCCTATGGAATCCTAGCCACCCAAGAGGCTGAAGCAGGAGAGCTGAGAACATCAGGCCAGCTTAGGGAAATCAGCAATACTGTGTATGCCTCAGAACAAGATAGAAATCACTGGGCTGGTTAGCTCAGGGGTAGAGGTTTGCATGTGCAAAGCCTTGGGTTCATTCACTAGATCTAAAAAAGAAAATAAACAAAGAGAAACATTCTAGAAAACAGGAAAAGTTGTGCAATACAGGTAACATGAAATTATTATAAATTACCTAAGATAATCTGTTGTGAACAGAGTTTTTAATTTTTCAAAAGCACCAAAAGTGGTTGCTAGAAGTTTTGTTTAATATTTAATCTATATTATTTTATCACATGTAATATAATGCATTATATTAAATGTTTAATATTTAATCTCATATCTAATAAAAATCTTTGCTACATATTTTCCATTTTTAAAAAATTCTCTTTTCATTTATTCTTTGCCTTTCACATCATGCATCTCCATCCCCTTTATTTCTTGTCCTTTTGTATCTGTCCTTGGTCCTCACAACCCCCCTCCCAATAAAATAAAATTTTAGAGAATAAAAGAAAAGAAAGATCTCATCATGGAAGGTGTACTGTGGCAATGTGGCAATTCAATTAAACCATTTTATTCATATATCTTTACTTGCAAGTGTTCATTGGAAAGAGTCATCCATCTGGTTAGAGGCCTCTGGTTTCTGCATCAATACTGGGCCCTCATTGGGATTCCTCGTTAATATCCTGCTGTTGCCCTATATTGTGGAGATCCTGCAGTTTTGGGTCTGCAGTACCATCCCCTTCATGTGTTCCAGCATATCACAGATGGGGTGGATCCTGGGATGGGCCAACTCATAGCCCTGGTTCTGGACCTGGGTAGTTGCAATTCTCTACCAGCTCTCCCCAGCTCTTTCCCATCCTCGCCACCAGAGTGAGCTCTACAGCATTGCACAGCGGCTTCACCCCTTGCTGTAAGAGCAAGCGGCAGGACCAGTTCTTCTGCTTTCATGCCCTCAGGGTCTGTATGGCACTCCTACACCTGGACTATCAGGGCCAGATCTACAAGGTGTTGCTCGGGCAAGGTGCAGGGGCCACTCTCCCAAGTGCTGTAGTGGTGCAAGACATTTTTCTAAAGTAGCTTTTCTTATAGTCCTCATCCTCTCATGCCACCACACGTCACAAGAACTTTACCAAAGGAACCCTCTCCCCAGTACCAAGCTGTTCTTCTATAAACCACCGACCAAAGTGAGATCAACATGCCTGGGATACGCCCTGATTTTGACTTGCACTTTAGCCATAGTAAGTGTGGACTCCTTCTGCCTAAGTGGTCCAGGTTCACTAACTGGTTTGCATAAGGGCTGAATTGCCAGCTCACCCAAGCTTTTATGAGCCTTGAGGATGGAGGTTATGAGAGGCTTGACCTCCATTTTTTCCAACTTCTCTCTGAAAGATTGCTCAGAAGGGTTCTTTTGAGCAGTAGCAGATTGAAATGTAACCTCTGTGGCTCCTGAGGTGGAGGTGGGTTATCACAGTACCTACCCAACCATTAGCTCAACTATCACCCTCGCAAGTGGATCAATTTCTACAAAATATAATAGCCTGGAGCTTCATTCTAGGACGATGTCAATACCTTACTTGCTATTGCTAGAGTTTGGAAGGAAGGTTTGTTTGTTTAGAAAAAAATGAACGGTTTCTCTCCTTCAAACCTTCTGTACTTTCTCCAGACTGGCTGATTATTCAGGGATTTCATTTCAGCGTTAGTTTAACATTTCATATTAATGACCACCTGTTGCCAGATGGGAAAGCAGTGACGGTGTCCAGTGAAGTATGCCTTGGCAGAGCTGCACACAGCCCACGGGGCTGCCTTGGGAAAAACAGGCCTCTGAGTGTTTTCAGCAAAATTAATTATTTTGGAATGAATGTGCCAGTTTCTCTCCAAGTGGATAAATGTCAATAAGCTGAAAATAACTTGTCTTCCTGGGGATCTTGATATTGGTGCAAATTCATACATCGTTTGAATTTTCAGGCTAAAATGAATTACCTAACAGATCAACCGTCTCTGATGATGGATCAATTTGAAAGGTCTTAGAATCTTGATAGATGTGTATGGCATATAAAATGTAATGTTGGATTTGGGCCATCAGAGATGTTATCCTCACAGAGATTCTAACAGATTTTTGTTGGTGGTCTGTGTCGGAATAATTAAAATCATCATTCATTACTAATTGTAGGAGTCTTGGGAATGGGACACTGGCATTCTTTCTGGTGGCAAAGTAAACTTGACCAGCATTTGTTATCTATAGCTCACACACACAACAGAGGGAAAACAGTGAAATTTAAGCTTCCTCTGTCATCTAAAATTTCCCTAGACTCTTTGAGAAATACGTGCAAGTTTCAAATAAGATACCTCAAGGCTTACAAAGAATTTCAAATCTTAATCTAATCTACATGAAAGTCATTATCCTCTCTCTCTCTCTCTCTCTTTTTAAATGTGTTGTTTTATTTGTTTGAATAAGTTTTATTTTTTGGAATAGATAGATGGTTTAAAAGTGTAAATCACTTATTGCTCTTCCAAGGGACCCCAGTTTGGTTTCCAACATCCATATCCAGTGACTCACAATCACCAGAAGCTCTAGACCGAAGGGAATCTGTTATTCTCTTTGGCTTCCTGAGCATTGCAGTTATGTGCACATGCCTCTTTATAGATACACAAACATATGCACACATACACACACAAAAAAAATCAAAAATAAACTAAAAAATTTCCAGTCTCTAATTCTTTGTATTGTTGATATACAAAGTTTGCTTCAGTCTGTTTAGCCTATGAATATCTGGATTCATGTCTTCACAAATTATGTAGCTGAAACAATTGAATGCAAAATGTCCTTTGCATAATCTTTTTGATAATCTTTGATAAACTTTATTAAAAAGTTACAACTGTCTTATTACTATGTTACAACTTTTCCTATTTCCATCTTACATAAATTCTTGTATCTTTGTGGATCATTTATAGCTCACACATGTGTGACTTAAAACTCAACAAAGCATGTATTCTGTGATCAAATCTCGTTTCATTACCCTCCATGCATGATATGCTTTGTAAAATAGCGGGTCTATAGGAGGCTGGGAGCTGGGAAGAGAGACGGTATACAAAACAGCTCCCAGGTAGATAGTTTTTTACTGGGGGCAGGGAGGGGGGAGAAAGGGGGTGCAGAACAGCCTCCTGGGAAGAGAGAGAGGAGGGAAGTAGGGAGGGGGAAAGACAGAAAAAGGCAAGGCTGGAGCTGAGAAGAGAGAGATGGGGAAAGAAGAGAGGGGTACAGATGCAACCTCGTGGAGAGAGTGTGCTAGAAATACTAACAAAATGATTGCGAAGTGACAATCCAAATAAAAGATTTAGTATTATATATTTTTTAGACAATTGCCATGTGAACTCTTATTAGGCAAGTATTGTTTTGTTCAATGTTTTTGCATTGTTCATAATACTTTAATACCTTCAAATACCACCTTTAAGATGAAGAGTTTCATCCATTACATAAAGATATAATTCATTAAGCAGAAGTAGCTGATAAATTAATGGCTGTAATTATTTTACTATGTTTTTGCTCTGTATTTTTCTCTAATCTGTAGCAAATATAAAGCAGATATCATTCATGTCCTTATTTCTTCTGCATGGGTTTTATTTTTTATTTATTTATTTATTTTTTGCAATTTTTCTAATTTGTCAGGCATACTTTTGGGCTATGAAGTCAAGTGTAGGATAGGAAACTCCTACATTAGAATCATGTGTGGGTATTTGGTAAAATCTCCAAAAATCTAGATTTTCTGAAAATTCCTTCAAAGAGTGTCTGGAGGCAGGATTTGGGAATTATCATGTTGAACAAACTTTCAGGGAATCTTTCAAGCAGAGCATAGTAAACTGCCTAGGATCTTTCTTCATTTACTTCCCTTTTACTGGGAGAAGGCTCACCAGAATATTTTAGACATGTAGGTACTATGGGAACCAGTAGATTTTTTTTTAATAGAGGTAAATTAATCTTCCAAATGCCTTTCCCCTCTTCTCACACATCTCTCCACTGCTAAAATCCAAGCTACTAAGTGTGATTACCTCCAATAAGCTGATTTTGGGTTGTGCTTTGGCATACAGTTCTTTAGAGGTTGAGGTATTAAAGCCCAGCTCTTCATATTTTAGGGATCTGAAAAGCACAGTTATATCTAATTTAGTTTTTACATGCATTTTATTTTTTTAATGGAATGAGCTACTGTTGAAAAACAAAATGAGAGATATGTTTCTAAGGTAATCAATAATAATTGGTTGTACAATGCTGAAGTAATAGAGACATGATATTCTAGGGGAAGAAGGTCATTAGGACAAGGGAACTAACCAAAGAGGGCGTAGTTTAAATATATAGAGATAAAATTCAAAAGGTCTACAACTCAAAAAATATATTAAACTTAAATCACTCTCTCTCTCCAACATCTCTGATTTTTATATTACTGATAAATCAGTTGAGAAACAGAAAACAAAGTAGCAAGAGTAAGTTTGGGCAAGTTGGAGCCATTTTCACACAAGTCATGCATAAAGGGTCAGGACTAAGAAGTGATTTCCAGTGGAGTCAGAAAAATAGTTAATGGCCTAATTAGATCTCCATAAATGTAGGTAATATAAACGAATATATTATGTAACACATTGTAGGTACTGTTTTTTATATTTTATCACCTGTTTTTCAAGTGTCCTCCCCTAGGAAGCCCAGTTTAATATGCAAAGCAAAATCAGCATGAAGAATGAAGGGGTAAACTGTGTTTGTTCAGCCTGTGAAAGCAGAAGGATATTCATGGTAAAATATCAAGGAAAGGGGAGCTAGGGGAAATATCTCAGCTGGTAGAGTGGCTGTTTAGCATGTACGATGTGTTCAGTTCCCAAAACACATAAACCAGGTCTAGCTGCACACAGCTGTAATCCTGGCACTTAAAAAATCAGAGGAGGAGGATCCAAAGCTCAAGTTATGAAGAAGTAGAGAGCTCATTGTCAGCTTTGGGTACTGAATGCCCTGTCTCCAGGGAAGAACAAAGAGTTTTTTGAGATATGAGATTCAGTACAAGTATAGAATATGAAATTGTATTTTCTTGTGCTTTGTAAACCGAGACTCATGGAAATACCAGGTCGGAATCAACACTTCAGAACCTGTGTACAAAGGCACTACGCTGAGAACATCCCTTTTATTTTAATTTTTCTAGTGAGCTGGTGAGCAAACAACAAACGTGTTTCTAGGTCCCAGACAAAGAGTTCTGCAGTCTCAGTCTCACAGCCTGATTCTAAACATTTGTTCTGAGGATTAAATTCCTCACTATACCCCTAGTCCTCATAAGCACTTCAAATCGTCATCCACAGACACTGGGATTAGTAAGGACTAGAGTGTGTGTGTGTGTGTGTGTGTGTGTGTGTGTGTGTGTGTGTCATGTGGACTATTTTTGTTGATTACATAAACTAATTTGGCCTCAATATCAATAAATACTTTTTCCATGATTTACTATGTGAGTGTTGGGAATTAAACCCAGGTCTCTGGAAGAATAGTCAGTGCTCTTAACCGCTCAGCCATCTCTCCACTTATTTTTATAAGAGCTATAAGCATTTATGTATCTGAGTCCATGATGTTTTTAACTTGGCTTCCCTGTGACCTGAACACACAACATCTCTAAACTACCCATTGGTTACTTATATCCCTCTAAGAGATTGATTAATAGTCTGTAGCCTTATATCAAATAAGCCATAAAAGTGTAGACCTATCTAAATGTCAGTGATCTAGTCTTATACAAACTTAGAGGTAAAATGTGTTTGAGAAAGGATCACACCTGCTTTCCAAAGAGACTACTTTTCTGGTCAGTGAAATAATAATAATCATGGGTAGCATTAGCATTCCATTTTTAAACATGCTATCTTCTCTCCTTGGATTCTCTTAGAAACTTTCTATTATAAGCCTTATGACACCCATTTTCCTTCATCAAGGACAAAGTCAAACATTGGTAGCCCCATTTGTACCTTTATATATATATATCTTACATTTGTCTTATGATATCTCTGAGAGATTTTGATAAAACTTTTTTTTTTAAGAACAGCATGGGGAAATTGACAAAACAGTAAGGAACCATGCCCTTTTGAGACACAAGTTACAAATGAGTAATTTCTGCCCAAAGCTTTGGAACCAAATTAAGAATTAGCATAAGAAGTTGAATATTGAAGTCATGCCTTGAAGCTGCTGTTAACATTTGACAACATTGGACTCATTTGGGGTATGTTTGCAGCTAAAGTTGAGATTTTATTACAGTGAGCAGAATAATAAAATATAATAATCAGAACAAGAGACCAGAAAAGAATGAAATCAAGTGTCACCAGTGAACAGCTATCAAGAGATAATAAATAATGACATTACCATTGCTAGAAATGCAATATCTTATCTTATTGTTAAAGGCAGGGTAAAAGGAGACTTAAGTAATAAAAAAATAATAGATTAAAAGACATGAAGTTTCAAGTTACACCAATACAAATAACTGCTTTACCTCTTTCCATTTTCTCATGCATATCAACTTTCCCTTTTCTTTCCTGCCCTGTCTCCCTCCATCCCTCCCCCTGTCCTCCACTTCCTTCCAACCTTTCTTCATTGCTGTTACTCACTAAGGATTTCTGTGTACATATGAAGAGTACCAGTATGGACAAGGAAACATGTAAATCTATAAAAAAATTGTTCTCCTAAGGTAAATTTAAATATAATTTTGTGTGAGAAAGAACTTTAAAAGTATTCAGCATTTTAAATACATTAAGCATTTCTCCCTTTGGAGTTGATGCTCTACTTCAGAATTAATGAGCCAAGGGAGTTTAGCTCATGGGCTTATTAGAAGAAATATGATTAGTACCTTAGATAAGTTAAAAAGTGACTTCCTTAAGCTCAATTACTTTGTGTACTTTCTCAAGTCTTCTGCATTTTGAAAGCAATTAAAATAAAGGCATACTAATCACATAATCTAAATATTAGAATAAGTTGAAAAAACAAGTAGTTCAACCTTATTGTGTGTTGGGAAAGCTACCATACAAAATCTATTAAGTGATAGAATGCTGGACAATGTGGCACAGTGATAGCAAAATGATCAAAAACATATATAGCCTTGCTCTCTCTTGTACTGTTGCTTTACATTAGCACTGTCTACAGTTGTAATACTGAATGGCTGTGGGTGCTGAGATCTTGAAGTATAATAATGGTGATGTTTTAAGTCCAAATCTTTTTTAACCTTTCCCATAGAATTGCATACTGGTTTGTCTTCATGTTATGATATGGATGTGAAGTGTTCTTCATGGACTCATGCATTTGAAGACAGGGACTCTAGCTGGTAACACTATTTTGGAGGTTATGAAACCCAGAGGAAGCAGAAGAGGAGACTCTGCTTTATTTGCTACAGTTCAACCCATGATCTGACTGAGTGCTCTCTGCTTTCTCTTCCGTAGAGACATGAATGAACCACTCCACGTTCCTCCGACCAGAGAGTTGCTCACTACCGTACTGTGCTAAAAACCATGAACGGGAAGAAGTTATTTCCTCCTTGAGTAGCTTCCTGTTGTGCATTTAATATAACAATGAGAAAAAATAACTCATAGTCCTGACTGAGTGCATTGGGACAGGAAAAGGGAGTGAGAAAGAACAATCATAAGAAATCTCATCTTCTTATTTCCTCTGAGAAACTTCTGGGGGAAAGAAGGGAGAGAAAAAGGTCTTTGCTTATTAATATGCATTTTTAGTAAATGCCTCTGAAATGAATACTGTCTCTGAATCACTAAAGCCAATTATATCAATCTATCAAAAATGTACAAAAACACATTTCGTTCCCCCAGAAACACAAAGGAACATGTCCCAAATGTATACTATAAAAGGCGCTCTCACAGTGGAATTGTTTAGAGTTAAGAGCTGCCTAAATTGAATTTCAAATTAAATGGATTTATAGATAATTGTGCAAAATGGGATTTCGGGTCCTAGATAGTTGATTCTACAGCATGTTTACAAGGCTTCTGTTCGGCCTTGACATTTTGACAATTGTTTTCTTTTAAATAATACAAGAACCAAACACATCCCATGTAAATGCATGTTTATCTCTTTTGGGTCCAGACAGTTCTTGGGGATTTTCCAGCTCTAATGGGAACATTTTGGTCAGACTGCATAGCTCACTTTCATGGTTTGGACCATCAATGTCTTCTAAAGCCAATAAACTAAAGGTAACCTAATGATAGTACTACTGAGAAATCATGAAACCTTTAGGAGATGGAGGCTACTGAAAGCAAGGTACGTCATTGGGGGTATGCTATTGAAGGTATTGAAGGCACCCCAGCCCCTCCTTTCCCACTCATCATTGTTTTGTTCTCCAGTAACCATGAGTAGCCAAGAAATGAGTAGCTTTGCTCCACCATGCATTTCTACCGTAATGTCCTACCTTGATAAGGACCCAAATCAGTGAGGCCAGCTGGCTATGTGCTGGATCTTCTGAACTGAGAGCTAAAACCAATCTTTCCTTTCTTCCATTGATTTTTTTGAAATGTTGATTTCAGAAGCTGACAATCAAATCCAGTATTTAAAATTTTAAGAATAAGCTTTTTATGAGTTTGAGAACTTCTTTTGATGTTCTAGTTGGGAGCACAGCTTATTCCTGTGCCCTTGACAAGAGAGTGGTCCCCCTCCTCCCAGTATGCAGTTTCCAGAGGGATGCATGAGGTGGTGATGGAAGAAAGAGACATCTGCTCAGCTCCCCAGATCATCCCAGTCAACTTTGCTGATCAATGGGGTATAATGTCTCAGCAAGATTAACATCGCATTCCAAGAGGAGTTTACATCTCCTGGAACATTCTAGAAAAGAGGCTTGGATAAATAAATTTCAACACAAGCAAAAGCTCTGATAAAGTTTTTTGTTTGCTTACTAGCTTTTTTCATCTAGTTCCTGATTGAAAAATACAGTGTGGAGAAGAATTTTGCTTTAAGCAGATTTGCTCACAGTTGATAGTCTCCAGAGAATGAGTCAGTTTCTGTGAGCAGTTGGCTTGTTTGTATCTCTGGTTTTTGAATATTTTATAGTGTATGTTTGTTTCGCTGTGCATTTTATTGGCTAGAAAGATTAGAGCCTAAATCCATAGTTCATTTATTCAGATTTATCAGGCTTCACAGAAAGAACTTTATGTCCACTAAGATCACTCTCAACTCTACAGTTATTTCTTTCACTTTATCAAATTCATATCACTTACAGCAAATGTATTTTATCTTATTGCATTGTACCTTTTTCCAGATTTTTAAAGTATTTTTCTTGGAACTAAGTAAAATATAAATCAATAATAAGTACTCAGAATAATGTTAGCATGGTCAAAGAAAGCATAAGAAATAACAAATACCACTCACTAGTTGAAACTTAGATACTGTGAAGTCATCCCGAAGTAAGTTAGGTTAAGCTTCAGTTTAGAAACAATGTCTTGTTAGCTTTTGTCCCATTGTTTCTAAAAATATAGGTAAATTCTGGTTTTACAAGGTTGGGAGAAGAAAGAGACTATTTTTTTTTTAAATTTCTATACAAAAGAGTGGAGGCACAGTCCTCTTCAGATCATGTCTAGTAGCTGATTTTTTTTCTCTTGTAGGGCACACTGTGTTTGAAGATCAGGGACTCATCCTGGTGCAAATGATTAGCAGTCTGTACAGTGTACTCACACATATCAGTTATTAAGCTACTAAATACTTTGCTTAGAAGTAGTTGATAGAGAAATGTTGCCCTGATCTGTTTACCATGACAGTACCTCTCCATGATTTTGACCACTACATCAGTCCATCAATTAAAAGACCATTGCTTGACCTTTTGATGTCATGCTTCATTCTGATTGGTTGGAATCCTCACATAGTGCTTTTCACTGCGTTGACTGTCATCCTTGTGTTGGCTTTCATATGCAACTCAAGGAGATAGTACTGCAAAACTGACTACTAAATTGGAATTCCAAAATGACAAAACAAAAACCTAGGCTCCTCCTATAAGAAGGCTTGTGGGGACATCCAAAATGACTTCACATCAAGCCTTCAACCAGTCACCCAGCTAGTAAGCAGTTTTGAGTTTTACTATGTCTAGGTGAGCTCAGCAGCTGAGCAACTACAAAGAAATGCAATACTTTCTTAGTGAAGTGAAGGTTTGTCTGTGACAGGGAAATTGCCAACTTAGACAAAAAATACATGTCAAGGATCTCAGAGGGTAGAGAAAGCACAGCTGGTGTATAATTAAGAAGAATTACTGGTGACAGTGGAAGCTGACTGCTAAAGGACAGGAAAGAGTCACAAGAGGGGAAGCAAGAACTCAGTTCTGCCCTGCAGGATTACAGTTGGCAGTGCTGTGGGGGCAGTCTTTGTACAAGACGGCATGGCTGAAAGAACACAACACTGTAGTATTTCAGTCTATCTCTTCACCTGCCACCTATCAAATGTAGGAAGATGGGGATGTCACTTAACGCTTCTGAATCTAAGTTCAGCTCTCCTGTGAGAATAAAACTTCATGGTCTATTTTCATTAGCAATAAGTTTGTCTTCCTAATTATCTTTACTATATCTCTGTTTGATTAAGTGGTCAGTTTTGGCTGGCATCTTGGTATGACAGCAGCTATAAGTTTATGAGCATGTATGTGTCCAGAGAACACTGAGTGGCCATTTTGTTTTCTCGCCTATTGTTTTGCTAACAACTTTTAGGAAAACAGTAATTTCCTTTGAAGGCAGTGGATGAACACACATGATTCTGTTTTTGATGACATGAAGAAATGCAACTAGGCATCTATGTTCCCCGCAAGTCTGTGGAGGAGTGAACTCAGCTCCCTTGCTTTGCTATTACTGGTATTTATGTTGTATATTTAATATAATTAGCCTGAAATATCAGTGGACAGAATTACCCACAGCCAGTCCTTGAACATCAGGGAGTGGTGAGCTCCGTTTTTAATTCCATCATTCAGGAGACAGAGATTCACATGGATCTCTGTGAGTTCAAGGCCTCATTGCCAGGCAGTGGTGGTGCTCTGCTTTGGTCCCAGCACTTGGGAGGCAGAGACAGGAGGATCCCTGTGAGTTCAAGGCCAGTGTGGTCTACAGAGCATGTCCTAGGACAGCCAGGACTGTTACACAGAAAACTCTGTCTTGAGAAAAGAAAAAAGTCATTGGCCTGTGGGTGATTCTGTCGTCTGATATTCCAGACAAATGTTACTAAACTATTACCATAGCTTTATTTAAGCAGAGAATTGGGCTTCTTGACTCTGGGTCTCTATGCGTGTCATCTGAGCAAGCTTGAGGAAAAGTCATGCTTGAAACCCATGGGATAACAACTGTTTGCCAAGCAGCCATGGGCAGGGAAGAATCCTAGGCTGCTAAACTGACCCAGTGTGTGAGAGTGCTTCCTCGCTTGTGCCGTGAACCTGATAACTTGCATTTGATCCCAGGAACCATGGTAGAAGGAGAAAACAGTTCCAGAAAGCTGTCCTCTGACTTCCTCATTGCTGTCTGGCACTCCTGCTCACTCCAACCCCCTCCCAGACATTTTTTTTTAAATGCCAAGAGCCCTCATATGCCCTGGTAATTAGAGAGATAGAGCAGAATGGGCTCTCTGAAGAACACAGACAGACAGGCTAGGAGGCCTCTTCATCACACAGTGCATTAGCAGGCAGCTGCTCACTACAGACTCAAATATGGACTCTCGAGATGGACCTTGTTTTGTTTGTGCTTGAAAATGTGGCTCGGGCAGAAAATCTGGATAAAATACCACAGAAATCTTCCCTTAGGGCCCTGGATCTGAGCTAAACTTGAGCACTTTTGTATTGTTATGTTGTCTTTCTTTTCTCTGCTGCTTTTCTGGCTGAATATGAAGATGAAAACATCCCAAGAGTCTTAGAGAGAGCAGAAATGCTGCTTATAGTAGAATGCAAATGCTCTCAGAGGCACAGGAGCTGTTCACAGGGACTGTAGCACTAGAGAACCCATGGTGATGAGAGAGGGACGGGGAATGGAGGAGAAGGTCTCATTTGCCTTTCCCCTCGCTGACATATTTCTGGTGCAGGACTTTACAATACATGGGAATTTTTAAAATTATAATCTGCTTTATTTTTTTCCCCAGAAGTAAAGGTCTACCCAGGTTGTGCCATGGAAAGTTCTAGAATGGAGACCTCGGGATTCCATTCTTACTTTCCTATTGTATTACAAACTTGGATTGAAACACCCTTAGACATGCCCAAGTTCATACAATGTAATACTGAGCATGCTAAACCCAGAGAGGCTTTAGATTACAATATTGGAAGAATTGCTGTTTGAAGAGCTGTGCTTCATTTCTTGTATTTTATGTAGTGCATAAACCAGTTCACCTCCGGAAAGAACTTGCAGTAACAAAAGACAAAACATTTGGTGCATCAGCCTTGCATTATTACATTCTTAAAAACAGCACCTTGCCTTTGACGGTGCCTTTGGTGTATTTGACAGGAAGCCGCTAGTTAGTCAATGATTACTTGCGTCATTTTCCCAGGCATCTTAAAGATCAATATTTGGGTAATCAATTTGATCCTGCAGGCAATCTAATTGGTTTTCAGTTGCTTTTGGCCTATCAGAGTAAGCCTACTACCTATGGTGCCCAGCAGACATCCTTTTTTTACCTTTCAATTTACTTCCAACTGTGGGTAGAAGCATTGAATATTAGAGTTTTGAGAATATTAAATTGATTTTTCTCCATACTATCTGGTCAAGCATTTGGTTGTTAGAAGTTTCTTGTGGCAAAGGATGTTCTACTCTGTCATGTTGTCTCATTCTGGGCTTGGTTGTGAGATACTTTGTGTATCTAAGTGTTTGCTGCATATGACAGTCCCCACGGTGAAAACAACTGCGTTTATCAAAGATTCTCTCATTTTCTTACCTGACTCAGGATAATAGTAGTGAGCTTTTAGCTTTAGTGCTCCTTACTCAAACTTCCTTCGTTCGAGCTATCGAGCACACTCTACATGCCTGCTCTCAGTTTTAATTATATATCTAGGTATAATTAGAAAACACTGACACTGTATGTGTTTCATAGGATTAATGAATGTAGGAAATTGGTTGTTCAGAAGCTGAAGAACTAAAAAAGGATATCCTGAGGTAACGTAGAGCGAATTGTTGAAAAGACCACCACTACTACAGGACTGGGAATACAATGTTTGGAGGACAGAATTTTTGCAGATAGCTGAGGAGGAGTATTGGGTTTGTCTCATGTTAGTCACTCAGAACAGAGCTCTGTGATGCTGAAATTCAGGTAACTGGGAGGGGAGCATCCTCCTAGGTTACTTGAAGGAAGGTTTCTGCTATGTTGGGGCTTAGCACTTTGTTCTGGAGTTCCTTGACTGGTGGTCTGAGCTCCATGAAGAAGAGTCACCATACTATTAAGAAAGCTTAATGAAGTCAGTGGGGAGGTCTACCATGACAGAGAAATGACATGGGTTTCTCTAGTCTGTTCCCCTCTCTTTATTGCCTCTTATATTGACAAAACCAAAGAGGATTTAGCTGATAAAGAGAAGATGCATTTTTAGACTTCCAGCTTCTGAAGAATAGATTCAAGACAGAAAGGAAATATCATTAGATATTCAAAAGCTTGTTTCTAAGCCTTTTAGTAGAAGTATCAATAAAAGTAGATACATTTAATTGTATTTTAAGCAAAGGCTTAAATTCTTTATATATTAATGTTTACTTGTTAATTCATATGTAGCTGCACAGGAAACGTTGCTTCAATTATTTTAAATTATTTTACATGTTTTCTTTTACATGCTAAATAGGCATTCCACAACTGAGTTTTTCTTCAGCCCTCTTTTTCTTCTCTTAAAGATATTTTTAAAAATAAATATTTGATAAACATAAACATACAATACAACCCTCTAGGGATGTAAAAACTAAAAAAAAAATAACATCAAGAGACTCATTAAAACTTTCATTGTTGGAGTAGAAAGGACAAAGTATAGTTGTTTGAAATGTCACCTTCTCTCTGTAGGAAAAGTTAGAAGCAATTTCACTAATAGCTTTGGTTTTCTTCTTCATGGCAGAAGAAAGCTCAAACCACACACACACTGGCTGTTATGGGAGGGAAGAAAGCATTTCAAGTCTTGCAATTTTTTTTTTCTGGAGTATTCTGAATTGAGGCTCATTGAGGCAGATGAAAGAGGAAGAAAACAATTTCCTCATCTTGAAAATGCTTTCCTAAGTGTGGACACAGAATAAAGAACATTGATCTGGCATTTGTGTGCACTGCATCTAGCTCTGGCACTGCCATTAAAGTCCATTTGCAAGCAACTCTCTGAGCCGAAGTCTTTTGCTACCAGGCAGTGACCATGATCTCTAAGGTTTGCAGAACAAACCAGGACAGGATGCTCTTGTTTCCCTTGTATGAGTCGGAGCTTTGGGAAGAGAAGGGGAACTATAATGGATTTCGATTGTTTGTTTGAAGCCAAGTCTCCTTTCTTCTCCCTGTGCTTTGTCGACAATGGGTAAGAAGTAATTCAGTCATGGGGCCTTTGTATCCAATAAAATCCAATAGAAACATTCAACTTTTATTGTCACTATTTAGTAGAGAAAGTAAAATTTAAAATCAGAAACAAATTGAAAAAAGAAAGCGAGAAAGACATTGGGTCACTATAGAGCCAGACCTTGGTTCAAATAAGAATGTTAGCTTTTAGGTGACATCTCTGAGCTACAAATGGTGGGGAAAAAAAAACTTAGCTCAACTATGTCTGAGGATACCAAAACACTGATAAATTGAAGTTACTGGTATGATTCTTTGCACCAATAACATCAACCCAATGGTAAGTTGTAACAGTTGAAAGTCTTAGTGCCTCTCTGGTGTGCTGATACTGAACAGTCAATGCTCTGATGTTGTACTCACCATTGCGCTGGCATTGACCAGTTCACACAGTGTAGTTCACAAAAGACATGGTTATAGCTCTCCCTACCCTAGCCTAGATCTGTAGATCTCTCTCTCTCTCTCTCTCTCTCTCTCTCTCTGTGTATGTGTATATGTGTGTGTGTGTGTGTGTGTGAGAGAGAGAGAGAGAGAGTGAGAGCAAGAGCCATATTTAAATTTTTTTAGAGAAATATTGACCAAGAAAATTTAAACATTTTACCCTAAGAAACTACTGAGTTTAGGTATCACTAATAATAGAAATTAATATGTGATTTTATACGTTGAATTCTAGTGGTT
Source organism: Sigmodon hispidus (assembly GCA_004025045.1). Taxonomy (NCBI): domain Eukaryota; kingdom Metazoa; phylum Chordata; class Mammalia; order Rodentia; family Cricetidae; genus Sigmodon; species Sigmodon hispidus. The sequence goes on along the minus strand of PVIH01000377.1, from coordinate 344,652 downwards.
TAGATAACTGGAGGGAATTGTCTATCCTAGTCCCCTTGCTAGGGTTCCAGGACAATCACCATTTCTCATTTACACAATGATTATATTATATTATAGTTCATGTCTTCTCAGTGAACATCCTTCTCATGCTATCTCCGTTTGTACAGACCCAGGCTCCAAGGCCAAAGTCCGCTGGGCTAGTTGAAGCACAGGCTCCCTGTTTTCTCAACAGTAGGGGTGTCTTCTTCATACCTGCAAATTTTCTGGTTTTCCCAGCAGCTCAGCAATACAAGCTTGACGGGACCTGTCTTCCTAGACTGTTAATTTCACAGCCGGATGAGTAGAAAGGTAATTTATATGGGTCACTCAGATTTAAAACGCTGCTGAGTCTCCTGACTAGGTGGAATGAGAGGATTTAAAAGAATTATTAGTGTGGTCCGGAGCGACAGTCTGTGGGCTCTTCGACACAGTCCCATACCTTTTCCATTTGGTAAATGCCTACGTGGCAGCCCCATGTTGACTGTGGATTACAACCGAGATGAGAAGCAAGCCGCCGGGGGAAGATTTTGTTTTCATTTATTTTTAATTAATTGCAAACTTCCTCTTTCATTTGGCTAGCCACGCTTTGCAGATCCCAGGGACACAGGAACTCTGCCAGCATGAGGAGGCACTGTGCAGAACTGTGAGAGAGGCCGCTCATCTGCTGCCTCTCTGTCCTCAGGCGACATCGAACCGCTTCTTCATGCTTGGAATCTGCTTTCCAAAATGCTCCATGGTCTTTCTTCCTTAACTCTAATCCAGACAGATACATTTGCCCTGAAGGATTTTGCAAACGCTCTTGGGATGAGCAGGCTTATTGTGGGAAGAGAAGCTGCCAAATAGTAGAAAAACCAACCAACCAACCAACCAACCAACCAACCAACCAACCACCAACCACCCAACCAACAACAAACAAACAAAACAAAACAAAACAAACAAGGACTTGGTAAACAACCACTTCTTTCTTGGATGTGATTGAATTTAGGCAAATTAAATAGATGTGTTCTTGTGGGGATACTGACATTCTACCCTTCTTATCCTCAGCTTGTGCATCTACAGCCTAGTTACAGTATAAGCTACGTTCAGCCCTTGATACCTTGCTTTCTATAAAATCATTAGGAGAATCACCCAATAGGACAGACAGACAAAGAGGTTTGGGGATTTTGTTGTTGTTATTTTTAACTTAGATCTTAAAACACATGGAGCAAAACCACCAAACCTCTTTGTTTCACAAAAATGATAAGCTAGTGTTAAGGACATATTCGACATGTATAAGTGCCTAGAGAACAGGAAAAAAAATGTATTTGTAACAATGACAATCACTGGATTTCAGCCCAAAGAAAGAAATAATTTTTTTCTTGCATTTCAAATGAAGTATGATTTGGAATTGTGAATAATGAGGAAGAGAGACTCTGTCACAGGCAAATCGCACTGGTCCAAGGAGTGATGCTTGGCATTTAAGAACTATGTAGGACAAAGAGGCACACTGGGTACCAGCAGGCAAATGGGGCCCACCGAGATTGCTATGCAAGTCAGCACTTTCCTGGGCAACCTCAGGAGATACCAAGAAATAGAGAAGACAGGAAAAATCAAGCGCTCTTCTTGGAATCTCTATGTTTTTGACATGGCTTCATAGGACTTTGAAGTTCGTCTTTATAATCCTTGCCTTATTATCTGTTTTTTTTTTTTTAGAACTCTCAAATCTAGGCATTAATAACTAATTACCTTAAAATAAAAGAAACAGTATGTGAAGAAAATGAATACAACTTCATGAAACAAAACTTAGCACAGGCTTCTGAAAAGACACAATAAGATGTTTAGTGAGATTCAAGAAAGCAGAAAAAAGGACTAGGTAAGTCATCACAGGAATCAGAAGCCAGAAATGAGAATGGTGTATGTGTGTTTGAAAACTAAATAGTAATAAATATGAAGGTAATAACTGAAAAAAAAAGCCAAGAAAAATTGCTAAAATTATAAAAATCTGATTAATGAAAATACAAATAGAAAAAAAATTAATGGATATGAGGCAGCAGATTCTCCAGGTAAGTGCTGCACTTAGATAGTCTCACAGTTTTGATACTTTTGATACAAGGTTGTCTAGGAAATAGAAGGGAAGGCTCTATAATTGATTCTATATGGGTAACAAAAATGTAAAACTAAACATTTTAGAACTGTGGGACCACAGAGAAAATCATGCGGGCTAATTTCATTCATGAACATGATGCAAAATCATAGATAAAATATTAACAAAGCAAATCCAACAATGTATTAAAATATATAGTGTGATCAAGTGGAATTCATTTTGGAAATGTCAAGATGATTAAATATTAGACAAATTTATTAATTTTATTCACCATATGAAAAGATTGAAGATGAAAAACATCATTATCTCAACAGATTCAGAAAAACTACTTGATAAAATTTAGTGCCCATTCAAAGCAAGAAATAAAGTAATTTATAAATTCAAATTAAAATTGGAAGAAGTGGAAAATTCCTTGATCTAATATAGAATATCAACTAAGGACTTAGAGAAAATATTGTAATTAATGGGGAAACTTTAGATGCTCCATTCAAGTCCTTTGAAAGTGATATAAGCAGTCATTACTTTATTTAAGTACTGTACCAAGATTTTAGGCAGTGCAGCAAGAGAAATTATTTTAAGTGAGAAAAGATAAGAAAGAAAAAAATAGTCATTATGATGATGTCAACATGGAAAATATAGAAAATTCACAAGCTATTAGGATGACTGTAATGAATAGCTTATTAGACTTCTTAGTTACAATGGCAGCATTCAAAACCAGCAGTGTATTTTTGTACTTCTATAAAACATAGTAAACATAGCTGAAGATAAATTTAATGAAATAATTGCAATGTCTCTATTGAAATAATTGTAAAATTATAATCAAGTATTCCAAAGGGCTTTAATTGAGAGAAGATATGTAAGGATTCCAAGAAATAATTTTATTTTAACTGTAAACTGTTTGTTTTTTCTTTTTGAGATAGGGAATTACTATGTAGCCCTAGCTACTCTGGACCTTGCTATGCAGACCAGGCTGGCATCAGATTTACAGAAATCTGACTGTATATTTCTCTAAATATTTAGAATTTTCAGGAATAAAAGGTACAATCTTATTTTACATATTTAAATAACAGATATTCCATAAAAACAATTGAAAATAAAAAGAATTAAAAATCCTAGAACCAGGCACAAGAAGTCTTCTTTCAAATGGTTGGTTAATGTCATCTAAGAGGCTCCTCAGATAATATGGACCATTGATGTAATCCTGGGTTGCCTCTCAGAGGTTAAAGATATGCCCCAATTGCTGAAGATACTGCATATGTAAGACACAGGACCAGGATAATTTGAACTGCTTCTAGCCTGGAAATCTTCTTCTTGAAGTCTAGCTGCAGTGGTATTAGAAAATACTATGCAATCTGCCAAGGGAGGGAAGTGATTAAAAGTCCTACTCAGATGTGATACCACATCATGTGCAGCATGGCAAACATCTGTAATTGAGCAATAAATGACACTCACATATTAGTGGAGAACATCTGTCTAATTTGACTTAAAGTCGACTTAACAGGAGAGAAATCATGCCTAGCCAACTTCCTGAGGCTAATGAGGTTATAGATCTTTGAAAAGAATCAACTATTGCCACTTTGCTAACAAGCATAATTCCTAACTACATTCTAAATCTTATTCCTATATGCACAGATAAGTGCAATTAACATTTTTCACCAAAGCAGTCTCTCTTTAGAGCAAATAATGACCATTTCAGAAAGCCACAACTGGACATAATACAAAGCTCAATTGATTGGGCAGATTCCAGCCCCAGTGGATACATCTACACCAGGGTATTTGCTTCTGTGTCTCAGGGAACACTGAGGAAGAAGGGGAAGAAAGACTATGAGAGCCAGAGAACCAGAAAGTCTCTGGTGAAATAGTGTTTCCTAAAAATGCCTGCATGAAAAGTACCAGGACATGATAATGTGGAAGTGGAAGATTTCAAAGTGTACCATCCCTAGACAAAGAACTACAGGCAACTAAAAATGGGTGGGAGAGGAAAAATTAACCTCTCTCAGAAACGGGTCCTCTTGTTGATCACTCAATATAATGTGTCCAGCCCTAAAACCATGTATACACAAACACCAAAAATAGATTCACTTATATATTTGTGCATTCATATATATCACACACACACATACACACAAAACCAAAAGTAACACTAAACCAAAACAAATAAACAAAAATTTTGAAATCTGTTTTGTGTTGACTAACTGTTCTTAGGCATAGGTCATACCCATTGGATTAAATAGCTTTCCCATTTTCCCAGGTATTAATTGGAAGTTGCTTTTTGGTTGGAGTGGGACTTGGTGCCTTCTTCCCCTTGTCAGAGCTGGAAATTTTTCTGACTTGAATCTGTGCAGGTCTTAGGCATGCTGTCACAGACTGTGAGTTCACACATGTATTGGTTTTATTGTGTCAAGAGGATGCTGTTTCCTTGAAGTCATTCAGCACCTCTGGCTTTTCCCATCCTCGTCAGTTTCCTGAGCCTTGCGAGACCTAGATGCATAGGAAGATGATGACGATATGGAAGGAGCTTGGGGAAGGAAAAAAATACTATCAAAATATATTGCATAAGATTGAAATAAAATATTAATAATAAGTTGCTTAAAATTTCATAGTTATGTTTTTTTTTGCTTTTTTCAACAAGTAAATTGATAATAAAAAATATTTACTAAAAGAAAATGCTATCTTATTAACTGAAAATGAGGACTTTGTATGTATCTCAAACTTCTAAAATTCTTTGCTAGCTATACACCCTAGAAAATCTCCCACAATGTTTCAAAAAGGATTACTTATGAAGGTCTTTATTGTTCCTCTATTTGTAAAAATGAAAACAATATATCTGTTCTTTATTAGGTAGCCAGAGAGAGTATCTAAGAAATTTATTGTGTCGGCTTGCACAATACATTTAGACCAGGAGTTAAAATGAATCAAAGAAACTACAAATATCAGTTGGATTAAAACTCAGGTATATTTAATAGAAAATGTAAATTAATATCAAATTTTATATTAATATTTGCATAGAATTAAAAAGAACACTCCAAATACTAACATGACTATTTGTGAACACATGCATATGTGGTAAAATGGCACTTAAAAAGCAAAGGTGTACTTACAGTTGATTTGGAGCTTTTCAGGATAGGAGAGAGGCAGGAAAATGTTGCTCATGGAACTTCATCTGTGTTTATGTATTTCATTGCTCTAAAAATTTAAATAGCAATATATTATGTAAATGTGATGAAATAATGTATTTTGAATATGGTGGTTATGTAATGGATGTATTTTTCTGTGCTGTTTTATTTCTTTGAAATATCTCACAGCTAGAAACAAAAAAATTGAAAGGACAAATAGTCAAAAGTCTTAGTCTGTTTTAAGTAAAGCATGGAGCCTGGCTTTTTCAGGCTTTCCTTGCCAGTCCTCTCCCCCCATTTTCCATCTGTGAGAATCACTGAGAAGCAAAGATGAAATTGTTACCTGCCATGATGTTTCAAGTTAATACTTGTAGTTTATATTGTATAAGCAACAGAGTTTTAATTTTCCTAGTTTGGGATGTGCATAGTTTAACATTACTTATTTTCTTTTTTTAAAATTATTATGAATAAAGAAGCCACATTTTCTATCCTTGTATATCCTTAATCAAGATCCTTTCCTCCTCCTACCACATCAGGTCATTCTCTCTTCTCCACAACTCCCCATCCCTCCCCCACCACCCCAGGCGGTCCCAAGTTCCCTCTAATCTTTTCAAACAAAGATATTCTTTATAGATGTTTATAACAACCTCATCTACTTCACCCAACTGGAAATCGAGGAAGAAAAAAGAGTTAGTACACAGTTCTGTTTTTTTGGACAGTTCATTAACAGGGTGTCGATGGGGTAAGGGGACAAGCATCTCACCTGGAGCCAGGAGTTCTGACTTCCTTCTTTGCTACTGTGAATCTTCTCTGACATCTTATGTGCTTCTGCTTCTTAATTTTTAAAATGAGAGTGTTGACTTATCTCTAAATCCTTTCCATCTCTAAGGTCTTGTAATTTTATGAAGTGTGAGAGTGAACTCAGTCATAAAATGAAGCAGAAATGAAAGCCATGAACCAAGGAACTCAAGGGTCCCTCTGACTGCAGTACCTCTTTCTCTGTCATAGCTAGAGGGTCACTGTTTTGGATTTAGGTGATAAAAGCTAAAATTTGAAAACTAATTTTTAAACAGCTTTTACTAGTGTTTTGATAGAAAACATAATAAACAGAGTAAAAGTTCCACTCTTGGAAATGGGGACATGTGCCTTTTGATCTGAAAGCGAGATAGTAAGACTCTGGAAGAGAGAACGCACTGTCTTAGAGGGAGTCCTTGCTGATTAGAAGAATTCAAAGTGCACTGTGTGTTGGGCATATGGGTTGTGAGTAAGGATGAAGAGAGCACAGATGGACAGATGAAGGCAGGACAGAACTAAGGCAAGCATTATCATCCCAGAAGGGCAGCTCTCAAGTCACATCCTATGTCCTATCTAACCAAGAGCCATTTCTTCATGGCAGAGGCAATTTACATTCCTTCTTTTCTTCCTTCCTTTCTTCCTCTCTTTATTTCTTTCCCTTCCTTCTTTCTTTTTTCACTCTTCTTTCTTTCTATTTCTCTTTTTCTTTTCTGACAAACTGTAGAAACATTTAGAAACTCTTCGGACTGTAATAGGGGTGTGGCTCCAATATAAAGTTGACAGTAAGGAGGAGCAGTTGGTCAAAGTCCTGAAGAAAATGTCCCAGAGGCTCTATATTGAGGCCTGATGTGAGTCTTGTGTTGTTAGAGTCATGGAAGAGTTAAATGAAGAGAATGAGACTGAGAAAAGTAAGCTCAAAATCTTTAGCAACAAGCAATGAACTCTTAAGATACAGGCAATTCTGAATTAATATGTGATTTTTCAAGAACTCTACAGAAAAGAGTATTAAGTGCAATTTCCTAGGGTCTTAATTGATAATTATTTTAACTAAGGGCTGAAGATAAAGCATTCAACATTCTGAAGGCTTTATGGAGCTTAAGACAATTGCTGTCACTGGAAATATCTTTACTGTCTGGTATCAGGAGTGGACACTACCTAATCAGCCACATAAGACTGCTGACCTCAGAGATGGCCAAAAGCTTTGGGCTTCATTATATTAAGAACTCAGTGTGCACTCCATGAAGAACTATCTTTGATGGGTGGAAAAATTTAAAACATGCTCTCTAGTATATTAGGGGATATTATGTATGGATTGTTGATTTAGATTTACTATTTTTGGTTAAGCCAAACCAGTCTATCAGTTAGCTCAATGTAAAATATTGAGGTGGACTATTTTGGAGTCAAGATGGATTATTTTGTAGGTGTGTGTGGTATGTGTGTGTGTGTGTGTGTGTGTGTGTGTGTGTGTGTGTGTGTAACTGTTCTCTAAATGGCATTAAAATTTATGCATAGATAACCTCTTTCAGTAATATATAGTACCCATTGTCACTCTCTCCAACATAGCTTTCAGAATGTAGGCTGTGGAGTTGGAATGCTAACTCAGTGGCACAGCGCTTGCTTAGCACCCATGAGACCCTGGGATAAACTCCAGCACTGCAAGAGATAAATAAAAACTCAGAATGCAGAGTGTTAAATTTGTCCTGATACAATTTATGTTTCCCCAAGAATTTAAAAATAAAATATTTAGATTATTGTGACAACCAGGGAGAAGATTTTGATTTAATTTTCTCTTTGAATTGTAATATATTCCAAATTTATAAGCAAAAGTTTCTATTAGGTGCCTAGAATTCTAAGCCAATACACGTTAGGACCAAATAAATTCCTATTGAAAATTCAAGCCAACAAACATTTTACCAATCCTTAATGCAGATCTACAGAAGGGAGCTTGTAGGACTGAGTTCTTTTGGGGGAGTTCTGAAGAAAGCTATACTACACCTAGATGTTTTGTTTGTGTGTATGTGTGTCCCTTTCATTCCTTATGGATATTTGTTCAGTCAAACTTGAATGTGTTTCTGTGGGTCTAGCTGATGGTCTCCAGCTCATTCTTCTAATAGCAATTGATATGATCCTAAGGGTATCATATGTAGCCATGTTACCTTGCAGATTAAAAATCTTGGATAGGTCTCCTGGGTATGATAATTCAAATTCCTTAATTCCATCTTCTTGCTTGCCTTAGCTCTTTATCATAGTGATTTTTAAAGATTATTTCTCTTTTTAATGCTTCTATCTTGCCAAAGAATTCTTTATTCCTCTTAGGCTTTCATAGAATGGTCCACTCTAGCAGCTCTGCTCCTTCCTCAGATGCTGACCCTTCTACTTCCTGTCTGCTAGTTCTCACTTGACCTTTACTTAGCAGATTAAATGTTATGTCTTCCACAATACACCTGACCATTAATTTATGTAGAATTTTCTGCTCCCCACTGCGTGGGAGTGAAAACCTGCCTGTCTTATTCAACCTCACCATGCAGCTCAGAGCATATTCTTAATAGACATTTGCTGAAAGAATAAGAGTTAATTAGGAACCATTTAATCCTTGGGCTCTAAACAGACAAAGTTAGTTACCTTAATCAGATCAAAACTGGGCCTCTTGCCCATACCACATTAACATCTGACTCAGAGCAGATGCTAACATTATATCAAGGTATCAACTAGAGAATAGTGGTTATAATCTATCATTTTTTAGACATCAAGGAAGAGAAAAAGCCTTGTTGCATGTAGCAGATTTTATCTTGCTAGCTGTGTATCCAATATTTTCTCTTACTCTCAAACTATTTAGGTCATGTGTTTGGGTTTTTCTTTATCTAGCCTTTGCTTCTTGGTATAATAATTATAATAAATGAGTAGTGGTAGTATTTTTGTTAGACAGTGAAATGTTTCAGTATGTTAAGGTAGCTGCTGTCAACTCTGATGACCTAAGCTTGATTCTGGCCTTACATGATGGAGGGAGGAAATTGACTCCCATATGCACCTGAGGTACTATAGATGGATTATGCTATTACATTGTAAATAATTGTCACTCCTACTAGTTTAATCAAAATGCTGATTGGCTGAAAGCAGACAGGGAGTGTAGGCAGAGCTACCACACTGGGGAAACTCTGGGAACAGGAAGAGCTAGCTGAACAGAAATGCCAGAAGATGCAGAGAAAAGAAGTTTAAATGCTGCAAGAAAAGATACCAAGCTACATGGCTGAACAAGATAAGAATCATAGGTTAGTTTAAGAGCAAGAGCTAGCTAGCAATATGTCTGTGCCCTAGGCTGATCAGCATAACATTACTGCAAGTATCTGTGTGTCTCTATGGGACTGTGGTTCCAAACCTTGAGGCAAGGCCCGAAAGTTCAGGCCAGAAACTTAATACTACAAGGTACATGCTTGTATACCAAACAAGTGAGCAAATGGATGTAAAAGAGAAATAAATTATGAATATCAAAAGATGACTGTACTATCATGAAGTGTTCAGATCTGTGCTGAAAGGCCACTCTAGCAGATTTCTACCATTGTTTCCTTCTTTCCTCAGGCTCATGAGGCCTTTCTCACCCCAGTTCCTTCAGGTGAATTTGAAGCCTTAATCCATTTAAGAGCATTTATTTTATAAATTATTTTGAATATCTTGCATACCATATAAATTGGATAGAGATGCCAGGACAAATTGCCCAAATTGGGTGCTTTAAACAATAGAAATTTGTCTCACTGCTCTAGAGGCTAGAAGTGTGAGATCAAGATGCCATTTGGATGAGTTCCTCCTGAGTGCTGTGAGGAAGAACCTAATCCATGGCCAAGGTTTGCATCCCATGCCTTGGAGAGGTATTATCTGACATCTGGTGTCATATTTACTTGATCTCTCTCTCTCTCTCTCTCTCTCTCTCTCTCTCTCTCTCTCTCTCTCTCTGTGTGTGTGTGTGTGTGTGTGTGTGTGTGTGAAAATGTGCAATTATCACTTTTAGGAAGGCAACAGGCATGGTGGATTATGGGCTTACTTTATTTTAGAGGGATTCACCTTAACATTATTGATTTCTCTAATCACCAACTTCCAAATAAGATTCAGTTTTAGGAGTAAAATTTTAATATATAAAATTTATAAAACACAATTCAAAGCAACTACAAAGAGCAAAGACTTCATGAAAGTGTGATTGGAATTCATTGAGAAAGAATATCTATCTATCTATCTATCTATCTATCTATCTATCTATCATCTGTTTATTTACTGCAGTGCTGCAGACTGACCACAGGGTATTGAGTATGAAAGACAAATGCTCTACCACTGATCCATTTCCCCAGGCTCACATAATATTAATGTCTCTTGTTAATCTGCTTTTGTTATAGAAGGAGTACTCATAACTGTTTCTGCCCCCATCCTTAGGGATAGATATGTTTAACAAGTGTAGATCAAGAAAGGAAACTCTTGGAATTGGATACAAATCTCTATCTTTATCTATCTATCTATCTATCTATCTATCTATCTATCTATCCATCTATCTATCATCTATCATATATTATTGATTTACATATGTACCCACCTATATACCCATTAATAGAATATCTTGGGGATCGAACCCCAAGGCCTTGCATTTGCTATATAGTTAGCCCTATTTTTACCCCCCTCTTTGTTTTTGTTTTTGAGGTAGGATCTGATAAAATTTCCAAGGCTGACCCTGAATTCATATGTAGCCCAAATAGACCTTAAATTTTCAATCCTCCTGTTGTCAGCCTCATGAAAAGAAGGGATAGTATACCTCTGCTCTCCGGCTTGCAATTTACATACAGGTCTGTAGCAAGTAATGTAAATACATTAGTATTTGCAATTAGATTTCACTGATTGGTTAATTCCATCTTCAAAACAGCTATACCTCATACACCCTTGTTATTCATCCAAATATCAACTACCAATGTGTTTCCAGCATCTCCAAGGTGAACTCTTACATGCCCTTTTTTCACAAACAACTTTATTATGCATTTATTCCATCTGCTTCCTGGCGAGGACACCTGCCTTTACCACTTTGGGTCTTGCTTGCTCTGAAGATACAGCTCCTTCCTTGTCTATGTGCTGTTACGCTGCTTCTTGGGTCCTCTGAGCTAAAAGTACAGCATCTTCCACACCAAAATTTAACATTTAGAAAGTGAAGCAGGAAGTGTGAGTCATGATGTCTCCCAACACCAAGCTGACCATGTAATGAATACTTGAGTTTGTTTGGAAGGCCAGTGGAGCAGCTCATCAGCACCCGTCTCTGCCCCTAATGTGACTTGGCAAGATTAGAACATTTTATCGGATTAGCTCAGGGATCAGTAACTTTGAAAATTTACTTAGAAGATTAAATAATCTTTGATTGTGACTGCTCTTACCTTTCTGCCCAAATCTCCTCTAATAAAATTTATGCAGCAGCCACTAAGAGTCAAGAGGAGGATTATACTTTTGAGAGTTTTGGAAATGTTTGCACATCAGAAGTTTACCCCACTATAAATATCTAGGATCTGGATCCTCAAACGCAAGGGCTGTTCTCATGAGGCTAAGGTTATACCCTAAACTAGAAAGCAGTACTTTTCTTTCTTGGTATGCTTGCCCCAGCAGAGCCTGTTTGGTTACAGACACCCAGGGTCACCTTCCTTGGTACAGAGGTAGCCCTCAGCCTACAAGGCATGTAACATGGGTGCATAGGTCCAATCTTGCCTCCATTTTACTTTCCCTAGAAGGTGGCTTTGGTCTAGAATCCAAAGACTTTAGTAACCCTGAAGCTGGAATCCACCAAGTTCTTTACCAGTGTTTCACAGTATTAAGAAAGGGGATAGTATACATACATATAAGAATATAGCACTGACCCCAGAAACCCAGTCCCTCCTAAGTGGTCAGGCAGGGCTTGCTCTTCAAGGGGATATTTTATAAAGGTGACACTTTACAGAGCCAGAAAACTTTCAAACCTAGTTCTTTTCTCTAGCTTCTTTTTTTTTTTATCTTTAACAAACACAAGAGTACACTCAGGGAGAAATTCTCCTCCAAAGTGCACTCCTCTGATGATTACCAGCAGGTCCACAGACATTGACTGAACTGAGAATCAGAATCAGCCTGCCTGATTACCTTAATCACCTTAATCATGGAATCGACCTGCCCCAGAATGGCCTCAACAAGGAGAGTGGCAGCAAAGCCACTCTTCGCTGACAGCTCCTCCTCAGGACATATTCTGATGCACTTAATGAAGAGCTTGGGATTTGTATTAGGGACAAGATAATTTCAAGGCTTTCTCAACCTTTGCTATTCCTTTACCAGTAATAAAGAATTTTCTGCAACTGTCTTGCTTAGGACATGTGTCAGATCCTGTCTTGCTTAGGACATGTGTCAGATCCTGCAGCAGTGCTGTGTCTCAGGTAAGCCTCTCTTCCTTGAGGCTCAGCCATCATCAAGCAGCCCTTTCTCTTTATGTCTGCATCCTGAAGACGTTTCCACCCACATGTATTTGGAAATTCAGACTGAAAGCTCCCATTTTCTTCCCAGAGCAAGGATCAATGTTTCAAAGCCTTGTATTGTTAACTTCTAAGCGAATTCACCAAATAGACATTCAGTTACCAGAATATTTGAACATACATGTATAGGACCAAGTTTCTTGTTTGTATTATTTTTCAAATGATATATTAATATACAAGGAATACAAGAAACAAAACAACTTTTGTTCATACTCTTAACTATGTCTTTTTAAAAAAATCATACTGCCTTAAGCCACTAGGAACTATTTATTATCTCCCATGATGCTTTTGATAAAACTTATCAGGAAAAAGACCTGTAAGATGACTCTGTAGGCAGAAAGACTTGCCTCCAAACCAGATGTATGTGTGTGATTGAGTGTGTGCGTGTGTGTGTGTGTGTGTGTGTGTGTGTGTGTGTGTGTGTGGTGTGCCCACATACCAAGGCATGAGTGTAGAAGGCACAGGAATTGCTGGAATCACTTTTCTCTTTCCACTTATATGGGTTCTGAGCAATAAATTCAAGTTATCACACTTGGTAGCAAACATCTTGACTTTACCTCAGGGATCATCTTGTTGGTGATCTCAAAATGTTTTTTTTTTTTTTTTTTAAAGTCATCATGAGAATAAAAGAGATACTTCTTCACAGATTTTTCACAGATATGAGTTATGATATAAAAACATTAATATCAATTGACCTCTTATTACTAGTATTAAGAAAAACATTTAAAGAATAGCATAAATTTTAGTTATAATCTAGATTAATTTAATATATTTACTAGAAAAATTAGCTTTCTCTTATAACTAAGTGCCAATGTAGGGTCTTGAAAAAGGCTTGAATGTGAATTCTAGTGTTCTCTTTCTTTCTGTGAACTTAGGGCACATAGCTAAGTTTCTGCTTTTGTGCTTACCTAGTCTTTATGCCTGTAAGGCAGGCAATAGTGGTATGTTTTTATAAAACTTTCTGTAAAATAAAATTAATAAAAATGTGACATAATTAGTTTCAAGTACAAGGCAGTGAGTGAGTAAATAATTAAACAGCAGGAGTCTCATGATACTCTGTAATTCTACAGAAATTCTATTATATAATGTGACTCTAATTAAAAATTGTTAGGTCATATACTTTTCAGTACACTCTGGAACACATTCATTTAGGAAATAATAGTTATAATGAGCTCCCATAAAGTACAGAATGACTGTCAATCTCAGTTTGGAGATGTGGGAACTGAGGTAAAAGTATAAATCTCTGTCTCCAGATTACCTAGAGACTGAAAACCATCAGGATGTGAACCGGCAGCCAGACCCCACAATCATTGCTTCTACAAAGTGAACCTCTTACAATTAAAACCAAATAATTTATTGTAATCAATGTAACTGTTACTATAAAACATTGTTGATTAAAAATGTATGGATAAAATGAATTATTGAAATATTCCACATTTCTTTGGCCTAAGTAGCTATAGCACAATTTTTTCTATATTCATTTTGAATGACTACACTTATTCAGTAGGCCCACTATATTTAACATAGTAATGATGAGGCAAGCTTAGGCTATGTAAGACTAGTAAGACTCTGCCCTAAAAAGCAGCCAACCAACCAACCAACCAACCAACCAACTAATCAACCAACAACAATATGAATTATTTAGAATTTTAAATATTCTAGGATGACCTGAAATTTTCTCTGCAGTATCTTATCTATTTTTCTCTTGGAGTCTCTTTTCTTATAAAGTCATTAAGACCTTATTTGGTCCCAGTATTAGGAAAATTAACAAAGAGTAAAGGATAGAAGACAGTAATGATTATTCAAAAATAAGTTTTAGACCATTTAAAAGTAGATTGCAATCTGGCAGTGTCTGAAGCAAGGCTAAGCACACCCCTACTGTGCAAGCACAAAAATAATGTATTTTATGCAATATGGTAATTGAATGTAGGAAAAAGTACATGTCATTGCAATAGAAAAAGAATATGGGAATGCAAGGCTTGTATTTGTCAAGAAAAAGATCTCCAAGAAAAACATGTAAAATATACAGCCAAAGTTCTAACTATAGATATCCACATATTGTAAATTTTACTTATTCAAATAAATAAATTTTATTCATTTAAATTTTATTTTTCAAACATTATACATTATTTTTCCACTTCAATAGACCTACATGCTTATTGCATCAACTTTTTTTTTAGAATTATGTTATTTTTATTTTTCATTACTGTAATTTTTCTAACATAGGTATCATTTAACAGAATATTTAGTCTCTAAGCACTGAGTTGCAAACTTAAATTTTAGGGCTTATTCTCAAATAAATTTTTCTTAAAATTACACCCATTTCATTTAACAGACATGAAGTAGAACATGACTATCACCTTAATTTTCAGTTTTGAGTGTTATTATTCAATAACAGAGCTGCATCTTAAAACTTATAAATGTCTTTCTTTAGTGATTTAAAATTTTTGTCAAATAGATCTGTTACTTCTTTGATTATAGTTACTCCAAGGTATTTAATACTATTTGAAGCTATTATGAAGGGTAATGTTTCCCTTATTTCTTTTTCAGCTCTTCTACCTTTAGTGTATAGAAGGGCTACTGATTTCTTTGTGTTAATTTTGTATCCTGCTATAATGCTGAAGGTGTTTATCAGCTGTAGCAGTTCCTTGGAAGAATTTTGTGGGTCACTTATGTATACAATCATATCATCTGCAAATAGAGATAGCTTCACTTCTTCTTTTCCAATTTGTATCCCCTTAATCTCCTTTTATTCTCTTATTGTTTTAGCTAAAACTTCGAGAACTATATTGAATAGATAAGGGGAGAGAGGACATCCTTGTCTAGTTCCTGACTTTAGTGGGATTGCTTTGAGTTTTTCTCCATTAAGTTTGATACTGGCTGTCAGCTTCTTGTAAATCGCCTTTATTATATTTAGATATTCTCCCTGTATTCCTGATCTCTCCAGGCTTTAATTATAAAGGAGTGTTGGATTTTGTTAAAGGCTTTTTCCGCATCTAAGGATATGATCATGTGGTTTTGTTCCTTTAGTTTGTTTATATGATGGATAACAGTTACAATTTTTCGTATGTTAAACCAGCCCTGCATTTCTGGGATGAAGCCTACTTGGTCGTGGTGGATGATATTTTTTTATACATTGTTGTATACGATTTGCTAAAATTTTGTTGAGAATTTTAGCATCAATATTCATGAGAGAGATTGGTCTGTAGTTCTCCTTCTTTGTTGTGTCTTTGAGTGGCTTGGGTATTAGGGTGATTGTGGCCTCATAAAAGGAATTTGGCAATATTCCTTCAGTTTCTACTGTGTGAAATAGTTTGAGGAGTAAAGGTAGTAATTCTTCTTTGAATGTCTGGTAGAATTCGTCACTGAAACCATCTGGACCAGGGCTTTTATTTTTGGGGAGGCTTTTAATGACAGCTTCAATTTCCTTAAGGGTTATAGGTTTGTTTAGGTAATTAATCTGATCTTCATTTAATTTTGGTAGATGGTACCTGTCCAGAAAGCTGTCCATTTCTTCTAGGTTTTCCATTTTTGTGGGATACAGATTTTCAAAATATGATCTGATAATTCTCTGGATTTCCTGGGGGTCTGTTGTTATGTCCCCCTTTTCATTTCTGATTTTGTTGATTTAGACAGTCTCTCTCTGCTTTTTGATTAGTTTGGCTAAGGGCTTATCTATCTTGTTGACTTTCCCAAAGAATCAACTCTTAGATTCTTTGATTCTTTGTATTGTTCTTTTTGTTTCAATTGTATTGATTTCAGCTCTAAGTTTGATTATTTCCTGCCATCTACTCCTTCTAGTGACTTCGCTTCTAATTGTTCTAAGGCTTTCAGCTGAGCTGTTAGGTCTCTAGTGTGGGATTTCTCTAGGTTTTTTATGTAGGCATCTAGTGCTATGAATTTTCCTCTTAAGATTGCTTTCATTGTGTCCCACAAGATTGGGTACGCTGTGTATTCATTTTCATTAAATTCTAGGAAGACTTTGATTTCTTTCTTAATTTCTTCTTTGACCCAGAGATGGTTCAGCTGAATGATGTTTAGTTTGCATGAGTTGATAAGATTTCTTTGATTTTTGATGTTGTTGAACTCTAACTTTAGGCCCTGGTGGTCTGATATGTTACAAGGGATTATTTTCATTTTTTTTATATCTGTTGATGTTTGCTGTATGACCAATTATGTGGTCAATTTTGGAGAAACTTCCATGAGGAGCTGAGATATGTACATTTCTTTGCATTTGGGTGGAAGCTTTTGTAGATATCTATTAAATCCATTTGCATCATAACCTCTTTTAGACTCCTTATTTGTCTGTTGAGTCTCTGTCTGGTTGACCTAACCAGGGTTGAAAGTGAGGTAATGGAAAGCTCTCCCATGTTCCTGGATAGGTAGGATCAACATAGTAAAAATGGCAATTATACCAAATCAATCTACAGATTCAATGCACTGCTCATCAAAATCCCAATACAATATTTTTTGGTCCTTGAAAGAACAATACTCAATTTCATTTGGAGTAACAGGAAAGCCAGGATTGCCAAAATAATTTTACTCAACAAAAGAACTTCAGTAGGTATCACCATCCCTGACTTCGAGTTATACTATAGAGCTACCGTAATAAAAACAGCCTGGTACTGGCATAAAAATAGACTTGTGGGTCAATGGAATAGAATTGAGGATCCAGACACTAACCTAAAAACCTATGAACACCTGATCTTTGACAAAGAGGCTCAAAATACTCAATGGAAAAGAGATGGTATATTTAATCAATGGTGTTGGCATAGCTGGATGGTAGTGTGTAGAAAAATGCAAATAGATCCAAGCTTGTCACCCTGCACAAAACTCAAATTCAAGTGGATCAAAGACCTCAACAAAAACCTAGCCACTTTAAGCTTGATAGAAAAGAAAGTGGGAAATACACTTCTAGGAAGTGGCACAGGCGACCACTTCCTAAATATAACATCAGTGGCACAGACACTAAGACCAACAATCAATAAGTGGGATCTCCTGAAGCTAAGAAACTTCTGTAAAGCCAAGGACACAGCCAAAGGCAAAATGACAGCCTACAGAATGGGAAAAGATTTTCACCAACCCTACAAGAGATAGAAGACTGATCTCTAAGATATATAAAGAACTCAAGAATCTATAGCCCAAAACCTTGAATAACCCAAACAAAAAATGGGGTTCAGATCTAAAAAGGGAATTTTCAGCAGAAGAACTACGAATGGCTGTAAGGCACCTGAAAAAGTGCTCATCATCTTTAGCCATCAGAGAAATGCAAATCAAAACAACTTTGAGATACCACCTGACACCTGTTAGATTCGCTAAGATAAAAGACACAGATGACAGCCTATGCTGGAGAGGATGCGGAGCAAGGAGAACACTACTCCATTGTTGATGGGAGTATAAGCTTGTTCAGCCACTTTCGAATGTAGTATGGTGCTTTCTCAGAAAATTGAGAATCAATCTCTTCAAGGATCCAGCAATACCACTTCTGGGTGTATACCCTAAAGATGCACATTCACACTCCAAAGGCATTAGCTTGGCTATGTTCATAGCAGTGTTATTTGTTATAGCAAGAACCTGGAAACAACCTAGATGTCCCTCACCTGAAGAATGGATTAACAAACTGTGGGACATCTACACAATGGAGCACTACTCAGCAGTAAGAAAAAATGATATCCTAAAATTTGCAGGCAAATGGATAGATTTGGAGAATATCCTCCTGAGCGAGGTATCACAAACTCAGAAAGATAAACAGGGGATGTACTCACTCATTAGTGGACTCTAAACAAACAAACAAACAAAGAAACAAACAAGAAAAAAGCAAAGCATGCCCAAGCTGCAAACCACAGCCACTGGACAGCTTGGGATCAGAAACACCCTGGACTGACTCCTTGGATCCCATTCCCCCTAGGGGGGCACCTGACTCAGTCTTGAGGATGGTGGGAGAAAACTGGATCTGCCAGGAGTGGAGACTGAACTAAGCAATATTGGGACAGTGGGACCATGGAACTACTTGCTGCATGCTCAGGGAGTGGATGGGGAGTTGTGGAGAAGAGAGAATGAACTGATGTGTTGGGAGGAGGAAGGGACCTTGAATAAGGATATACAAGGATAGAAAGTGTGACTTCTTTGTTAATAATAATAATAATGATAAACTTATAAATGATCATGTGATGGAAGATGATACTGGTAGCTTTTCTCTGAGTATTGTTCATTCATGTCTATATTTTGATTAGAATTTAACCACTGTTCCTTAGTGATTTATGTCAATTCCTATAAAGTGAAAATCTGGGAGATGGATATAACCACTCGGAAATAAAGATAGATGTAACAAAATAGAAGATGAGAACCTGTGGATTGCTTCCAGTCAAATATAGTTTCATCAACCAAGATCACCTGAAAATTCTCTAATGGAAGAGATGGTCACATCGGCTTCAAGGCTAAGATGATCCAGCCTCAGGACCCTCATAACATTTTTCAGCACCCTTTAATCAGCAGGAAGTAGTAATGGAAACTACACCCAAATTCCTGAAATATTATTTATAAATGTTTGTGTTCATTATAAATGGTTAATAGTCATAGCCAATCTCTTTCTAAAACGGAGAGGGGAGATGATATAGAAATCATTTTAAAAAGGTAGATTGTTGAATTTACTTTAATCTAAAATTCAGCTGTTAATTTAAAAACATTTTAAATTAGTGTGAATTTTGGTTTATGGATACAAATTTAAGGTCAATTTTGTTATACTGTATGTATTCTTCTACTCCTATTTAAGGTATGATGTTTATATAACTGATTTGAAATTGCAATGTATAATTAAGAAATGCAGATTAATAGTTGACTATGATAACCAAATTTATAGTCATGTTAGATTTTTAGGCATACAAGGATGTATTTCAACTAGATAGGTAATCTTCAAACATGTCTAAGACATACATAATATGACATTTAAAATATTTTTAAGAACTTAGACTTTTCTGGACAGTGAGAAAGGTCTGTTCCTGGCAGCACCAATATACTTTAAGAGAATAATGGACATTGAAGAAACTCCATATGGAATTTACTTTGTTTGTGGCAATGGTTAGCCACTGGACAAGATACTGTTCTAGTAGTGACTGCTTGACAGTATGCTGTATAAACTGAACATGCAGGTTTCATAGGAAGGAGACCGCTGAACTTTGGCAGAACAAGCTGAAACGATCCTTCAGATTCCTGTTTTGCAGAGAAAGCTGCCAGGCATTGTTCTGGACACAAGGAGAAGCAACTGATGAACTATGTCAGATTTCCTGCATCACTGAAAGGTATGCCAGAGACTCTGAGCCTGTAGGCTGAAGATGGATGCCCCAATGTTAATGTTACAAAGGAACTTTGGGTGACTGCCCAGGTAGACAGGTGTCATTTCTAGATTTTGGAAGTTGCTTGCACTTCCTGTTTACTTAGGTAATATTATATCTTCCTGTGGTATTTGACATAGTTGAAGATTAGATAGTTATAGTTATTAGTTTTTCTTAGTTATTTTAAAAAGTATATTAGATATAAAACTTTGGACTCACAAGGATAAAGTAGATGATAGTATTTTCTTTAATATTGTTAAATACAAATATACTAGATATTGTAACTGTAATTCTTGCTTGATAGTTGTTTTGAATATGTAATTTTGATATATTAAAACTGAGATCTTCTATTTTTATTAGACAGAAAAGGGGAAGTGATGTGGGAATATTTTTCTGTATGCTGTGAATATCATGTTTTAAATAAAGGAACTGATTTGGTCTATATCAGGCACCATACGTAGGCAGGGAAACCAAAGCATAGAGCATAAGTAGAAGGAGGAGGGTAGAGTCAGGAGAGATATGACCCAGCTGCCCAAGAAGGAATATGTAGGGAACACAGATGAGCCATGGGCCATGTACAGAACAGGCTAATGGAAATGGGTTGAATTAAGATGAAAGAACTAGCTAGCAATATGCCTAAGCCATAAGCTAAGCAGGATAAAATTAAAAAAACAAAAACAAAAAGAAAACCTGCATTTATTAATTTTAACAGTCTTTCAAGTTTGTACTATAACTTTGCTTATGTCTTTTATAAGTAGGTCTTAAAATCAAGTTACAGGGTATGTTATTAAGTATAGCACATGTTGTGTTTACTTTAATAGGAAATCATAGAAACTAATGGCTAGGCTTCATTCTACCTTTTGGGCTGTTATTGGGATTCTAAGGAGCTTACTTCTTAGAGGGTAGAACTGATAAATCTGCATGATGTACACTGAAGGCTTAGACACTACTTACTCCATCTAATGCCCCCTCCTTTCTTTTTCTGCTGATTGATGTGTCACAGGCTTGTTGCTAGACGTGCTCTGTGTTCAATTGTCCTGTTGGAACTTTCTGTCTTGTTATTTCATGACTTCTATTCATTTCTGTTTTCTTTCTGCAGTTTTTTTTCTTTTAGAATAAGACTTTCAATGAAGAAAAGAAAACATAGGGTAAAACCTTTGTAATTTTTTCTGTTGCATTTGAAAAGCAAATGAAATGTCCTAAGGGTCCTACCCTGTGGGGCATGATGGGACTATTGTTAGCACTGGTCACGTAGCTCTGAACATGAACCTTGCATAAATCATTCCCCTAAGTGCTTAGGGAGTGAGGACTTTTGACACCAGAAAGCCCTGTAGAGACTACTTATTCTTTTGTTTCTGCTTGAAAATCAGCTAAGTATCTTGATCAAAAGACTGTATTTTGGAAAAAAAATAATAAACTCAATTTCCACAGAACAATATTAGAATTAGATGAAGTAAAAGAGTAATAGTTTTGACAAAAACAATCTATGCTTGATCAAATAAGCATTAGACCCTTTCCAAAATTTCTAGAAATTAATAGATGTTAGTGGGAAATACTATCATCTTGTGAAACTTTATATAATCTCCAAATTCCATATTAAAGTAGTTATTACTTTCTTCCTATCCTTTGGTTTAGCTACCAATAAGTAGCACAGTTTCAGCCAGGGGAGGCGAGATGCTGAATTTGTTAGTGGATTTGCCTATCCATTGGACTTTTCATTTGTTTCATCCCTTACTGCAAGTGCCTCCTCCAACCTCTCTAATTCCTCCCACCTTTTAGGAAGATCCCAGATCATATTCTAATGGTTTGTCCTAATGAGTGAAAACATCCCACAGGTTAGATTCTGTTTCATTCACATTTGTTCCAAGTTTAGTGTTTTTTTTTTTTTTCTTGAGCCAATTGGTGCAGGCAGCTGGCGAATGCTGCAGTATTCATTTCATATTAGACTACCAGCCATTGTTATAATTTTTTTAATGCTAGCTAGCATAGGGCTAGGGAGAATGGGGGTTTGGCTTAAAGAAGGCACTTCAGTGGCTCCGTGTCTATGACCTCATTGTCAAAGTTAGCCCTTGGCTTATCCCATATGCTTTGCATGGTTCACTTACACTTTATATGTGTACCCCATCCCCCACTCCTTTTGTGCGCACGCACATGCACATGCACATACACACACACATACACACACACACGCTGCTTTGCTCATATCTCACCACCTTCACCTCCATAGGCTCCTTGTCTTTCCTCTGGTGGCAGACAGGGATCAGTTTTAATGTGACTTTCCCTGTTTTCCAGCCAGCATCATTCATTCCACAGTTGCTTTTGACCCAAACTAACATTTCCCTCAAGAAACAAGAAAGATCCAAAGTAGTTGAACTCCTAAAGACTTGTTCTCCCATGAGGCCTCTGCTGCTCCAGCTACAGGCATCATTTTAGAATGGCTGGTACTAGCATTGGCTTGGGTCTTCAAAGTCTCATTGCCTCTTTCTGTGAAATAGGAGATAGAAAGCAGGGAATCCACAGCAGCAATTCTGAGAATGTCCTTGCTAGAATCCAGGAATTCCAGAAGAGAGTTCTACCTTCATTTCCTTCAGCTCTAAACTTTGCCTGAAGCTATCCATCAGGTGTTGGCTGGAGGTGACCACACACCTCTTTGTTGAGCTAAAACGGACTGAGCACTTTCTCTTCCCCATACCTCACTTCAGTTTCTGAAGTCCTGGACTGTAGGAGCTCTGCCCTCTCTCTTTCTCTTCAGCTTCACCTATGCATCGGTAGTAAAGGTCTTTCTAGAAACCAATCTCCATGATGTGTGAATGTCATTCTTTAGACTAAAGTTGGTAGAGAACCACCAACTTCTGGAAGATTTGAATGCCTGATCTGTCACCCTAACATCAGAGTTGAAAATCCTGAAAATCACCTGAAGAGTGAGGAAAGGGCTCCTTTGATCTCAAAGACATCACGATTTTCCTTTACCAAGTGCACAAAAGCTCCAACTCCAAGCTTTAAACATATATTTAAAAAACATTCCAGGTTGGGGTTTGTGATCAGGCCAACTCGGGAAACTATCTTAATTATTGTTTCATATCTTCTGTCTCGAAGACCTGATGATGTAATTCTCTCTTTAATCTCATCGTTGAAGTGGACCTTCTAGAAAGATTTCAAAGGAACATGAAGGACAGCTTGATTTTTAAAAGGGTAGTCATAAGGACCGGAGTGTGAAAAGATAATTAAGGAGAGAGTCAGGAGAGCTGCGTCCGTGAAGTAAAAGGGACAGAGTGGGTGTGAGTGAGGAGATGGAGCACTCAAACCATCCAGGCAGCACGTTAATGACCTCCTTATTGGTCTTCCCGCCTCAGCCTCGGCGGCCTCAAATCTCTCACAGCTGTCATAACCATCTTCTCAGGCCTGTCTTTGATTGCGTTATTATTTCTCTTGTTCAGAGCCCTGTGCCAAAGCCCAATTACCACTCAAGCCACATTAACACCCTTAATCACGGGCATCAGAGTCCTCATCTCTGGTTTCCTCCTTGCATTCTTCACCCCTGCTCTGGGCCCAGGCTTTGGTGAGGGCTGTCAGATCTTTTCTAGAAAAGCCTCACCTCAGCCTCCAGCAACTTCTCCCTTTTGATGAGGTTGTGGGCTTTTCTTTCTCTGGCCCATAGAAACTTTTTCTATGTAGCTGTTTCTCTTTTTGTATTTGCTGTTCAAGATGGCCTTAAATTTACAATCGACATAGCTAAACCTTATAGACAGGATTCTCCTTGATGTGAGGTCCCTGACCTCACTTCCTCAGAGTCTATTATTTTTTCAAAACATCTCTTGGCAAATGCACTATCTGACCCTTTGAAAAATCATTCCCCAGCATCTAGCCAGTTTTCTAACCCAGGAAAATCTTTCACAGGGACCTGCAAAGCATATTTTTGAATGGTAAACACTAGAGGAGATTGCTTTCCTGTCTCCAAGGCTCTTCAGTTTAAAGAGGGTCTTAACTTTGATGGGAGCAATGCACCCACAAATACTATGAATTAATCTGTCCCCTCCCTTACAATGTCTTCCTGTGTTTTGCTTCAACAAGTTAAATTCAGTCTTTTCTAACTATTTCAATAGCTTGAATAAAGGCTTCCTTGGCTTTCTGACATCATCCAGTAATGTCATTACATACCTGAAAAGCCTTCTATATCTTTAGATAAAAAATGAATTTTGTGGATGCCCTTAATAGTTTAGCTTCTAACAATCATTATTTTAATAGTGACCTGAGTTATTCAGAAAGAAGCTTAGGTGAGCATACAGATATAATCAGTATATTGCAGAAGAAATATTACATGTATGCATTTATCTTATTGGATCTCTAAAGGATAAGGGCTTTGATGTTGTTGAGCAGATGAATAATTCCTATTCTGAACAGGAATTATTGTTAAAGGTAATGAAATGGCCTATAGATTGAGATCTCTTTTTGTTTGGATGATGCCAAGTCTACTACTTTTTCTATCAAGAAAAGGAAACCAACTAGCCAACAATCCCTGCTTCCTAATGTCTTGGAAAAGACTCCTGAGTCAGAAAATGCATCACAGTCTTCCTGATTTCTGCATTTCTGTGATTTGAAGTGTGAGATAGCCAGTTCTACCTATTTTTGTTAGGGTTAGGGTTAGGGTTAGGGTTAGGGTTAGGGAGCAATTAAATGCCTCTTTAATCTAGGTTTTAATTTAATATCCTCCAAGTCTTGTTAGTAGACAGTCTTAAGCAAGAAGATAATAAAATTTAAAAACAGAGCAAAAACAAAGAGTCATAAATTGTACAAGACCATTTTATAGGTATCATTTATACATACCAAGTACAATAGTCCTATTTTATTGATTTTATTGAGAAAAAACAATGAATTTTTACTAAATGGAATTTCTTTAAGTAATCTGGCAGATATTAGATTGGGTGTAGAAAATTATCTAGCAAGAACATGTGTATGTTTTATAGAATTTTCTTTTGTGAATTGAGAGCATTGTTCAGCAATGGAACTCATGGTTAGCATATGAGAAAATGGTTTATGGGATTATGTGATTGTGTTGTTTATAAAAGGTAATGCATAAACTATAAAGTTGTATAACATTTCTTTTCTAGTTTTCAATTCTGCCCGGACCATCCTGATGACTCCTACATAAGGCAAAGGTGATCAGACAGTCACTGAATTGGGAGTGGAAGATCCTTTGCTCCAATGTGGTAGATAGACTTCCTCTCCATACTCTAAACTGTATTGGGAACCACACTCCTTGTGCTTGCAAGGACTTCAAAGATATCCTCACCTTCTTTTCTTGGGGTTGTAAAAACTAAAATTTAATTAATTTACTTTTAATTTGACAGTCCATCCCTACCCTTTAATTTGGACACTGTATCCTGGGTTTTCCACAAGTATCATTATTTTGAATTCTATGTATTAAAGATTTCATTAAGTGAAGAGAACCATGGAGCAGTGATGTGCTATCATTAAGTTACTTAGTTTCAATTATTGTAATTTTCCTGAGTTTTCATATCTGGTTCTTGAGCTCCTGAAATAATACTTCAGATTATAAAAAAATGAAATAGAACTGGTGACGATGCTTAACATTTCTTTGCATGTAGATGTGATATTATTTGAAATGCTCTTCTGAAATTATAAAGTACAAATGGCAAATTTGGACCAATCTGATGATCTCTTATGTCGTGCCAAAAATTATACAATTTTCTGTTATTATGTAAAATGGTCCTTTACAAATTGCATGCTTATTAGACACCTCCACTCCTTTTCAGGGAACAAATGAGTTTCACTTAAAACTTTCTGTTTCTTCCATTTCTTACTCAGAAAAGAAAATGGAAATTTAATACTGTGAATATTTTTCCAATTTTACGGTTAGCAATAATAGTTCTAACAAGGACCTGAGCTATTCATTAATGTGCTTAGTAGATATTCCAACCCATTGCCCCTGGGACTGGTGTGCTCCTCTCCAGTGGACCATATAAAGAGCTGGGTTTTTACAGAGACCACTTTTTACTACTTTTCTCAAATCCTGTGAAGGACTGAAAGACAGAAGTAATACTCTGTTGTAATAGGTTTCCCAGGCCTCTTTGGGCCTGGAGATTGGGACCTGGCCCACGGTGGCTTTTGTCCCTCAAAGAAATGAATCAGACACTTATATTAACTTCATACTGTTTGGCCCATGTCTCATGCACATTATTAGCTAGCTCTTTCATCTTAATTCAACCCATTTCTATAATCTACCTGCCACGTGTCCCAGCCCGTGGCTCACCTGGATTCCTCACATGTCTCTTCTTATCGGGTGTGTGTGTGTGTGTGTGTGTGTGTGTGTGTGTGTGTGAGATGGTGACTGACTAACTCAGCCCTTCTCCTTAATGCCTGTCCTCTGATCCTCCACCCACTTCTACGGTGCTCCACATAGACCAAAACAGCTCCTGTATTTACAGCATACAGAGAACATTCCACCACAATATTCTCTCCTCCTCTTTCTCTAATGATTCTGTTTGAGTACCCCCAGACCTGACCGCTGGAGGTGTGTTGCTTAGACAATCTCCAGGCTCATATTTACTGAGGGATGAAGTTTTAGGATCAAACATTCTAGTTCTATAGGAAAGGACCAATTCATTTACAGAGAGGTTCAGTCATATGACAGGCCTTGTCCTCAGGAGCTACTGTGAGGAACAGTTGAACTTTAGGCTCACTGTCTCCATTTTTCACCTATTGTATGAAGCATATTTCACCTATGCTTCACTCCATAAACAATCTAACATACATTGTAAAAGTTAAACATTGTGTTGTGTGTGTGTGTGTGTGTGTGTGTGTGTGTGTGTGTGTGTGTGTGAGGGGTCATAGCACTCTCTTCCAAGATAGCCTGAGAGATTTTCAAAAAGGGCTATTATTACTTAATAGAACCTTGAGAACTTTAATGGTTTTGTGTTATTTTTTTTTGCTTGAAGAAGGAAAATTGACTTGAAGAATTCAAACTTTTTGGAGAAGGAGTTAGACAATTTGCAAGAAACTTTTCTGAGATCAGAAGAAACCAAAATGACAGTTTCTCTTCCTATAATTAGTACTTTGAAATCTAAAACCCATTATGGAGTTACCTCAGGTGGCCCTGTGCAGAGAGTGAAGGGGTTTCTTTAGTAATTAGCCATCACAAACTTGGAGTCTTAAAAATTATTGTTATGTTATATCTGCTTCACAGGTGTTTTTCAAGGCTCAAATCAAGGCATTGTCTTTGAGAGATTGATTTTGTCCATTTGTCCTTTTGAGTCGCTGCTCTTTTTGATTCACATATATCTGAAAGTTTGCAGTACTGTAGGGAAATATGGTACTGGAGAATCCTCACTCTCTACAAGCAATACTAAATGCTATGTCAATGACTTCTTACAATATGGTATAGTGTGCATGGCTCAACCCAACAGTGTTGCAAAGTTGTAAGCCTATCTCTCTGTCTCTCATTTATTTATTCTTCCATCTATATAAGTAAAATTGATGGGACATTATGGTAAGTGATAATTTATTATATGAAGTGATTATTATTTATATGAAGTAAATAATTTATGATGTCCATGTTTTATTAGTAATAATAAATTACTTAACAATAATAGTAAGCTTCCTGCCCTTGCCATTGAGGTTAAAGAGCCATCTTGTAAATAATTTCTACAGTAATTAGACAGGTGTCCATGTATGGAACTTGCACTGTGTATGTCCTGATTTTTATTCCCTTTCTGAAAAGTATCACAGTTGTTATCAGTCCAAGGGGACAGGAAGAAGACCATGCCTTGTCTATCTTTGCCTCTGGTGGCAGCTCTCATGCTTCAGGATATGGAATCACTTGAAAGTTTTGTCAATCACAGCTCACTGGGCCTCAGTCAATTTCTCATTCCTTTGTTCTGAGTGGGATCTGAGACCTGCACTTCTAATAAGTTTCTGAGTGCTGTTATTGAAAAAGTTCAGGAACTGATGCTTTTCTCTTAGAGACTTCTGAGACTTCACTGCTAGTGACTCAGCTCTGGTTGACCTTTTGTGCTTTTGCCAAAGCGACTTAATGCTGAGATGTACTGCTGGTGACTCAGCATTAGTTGACCTTCTGTGCTTTTACCAAAGCGATTTAATACTTCTGTGTTTCTATATCACTGTCTGCAAGATGGAATATGCCCTCTGAGGCTTGACAATGCTTAGGCTCACATGAATAGTGCTATGGATTTGCAATCATTTATTATAAAGTATTATTTTTCAGACTTGAAAAATTCCTCAGAGAAATAATGATTAAGACTCTCTATAGAAACTGAAATTTCTCTTTGACTTCAAAATTGTTCACCCTTGAGCATTGGCTTCTTTTGGGGTGAAAGTGGTTCAGCTTTTGTTGTTATTATTGTTATTTCAGTATCCTCTGAAACTATAGTTTTTAAACTTAAACTGCCATTAAATCCTCTTGACTTGTTTGGTAAAATTTATAATGTTTGAAAACAATTAAATAAAAAATTATAATCGTAAATAATTTTGAAAGATTAGAGACATAAAATTAAAAAGTATATAAAGTATCATGAATTAAAATAAAGTTTATTGCTTTTGGAAAATTCCTGTTGTCTTGATAATAATATTACATTGAATTACATTTGAAAGCCCTAGTGTGTGGATGTTACATTTTGTCTTCCAGCCCCCACTACTGACATACACTTATTCTGTGTTTTTACAGCAAAAATTTATTGAAGGGCAGGTCTATTTCTCATCTAATAATGGAGAAAATACAATATCTCCCTGTATAAAATGATATAAAGCCTTAATGGGTCTGTAAAGTAGAAACAACTTGGAGTCAATGTGGGCTGTGAGATAGTTTAAGTGTCACCCATTAAAATATGATTTTAAAGTTAAGATAGCTAAATGAAAATCTTTGAAGCTGATTTTTCAGTGGGTTTCTGCTTTCCTTATACAACTCTATATCATACCAGCAATAAAATGGCAATTAATCTCACAACAATAGAAGCAACAATGAAAACAGTGGAGTTGCCCAGAAACAAGCCTCTACCAGGGCTCTAGTGCCTGCCATTTACAGTGACATTAGAAGGCATGTCTGAGAGCATTTATTACTGAAGACCTGCAGAATACCCGAAAGCTTTCATTTGGTCATACCTTCTGACATTCCTGTCTGTGTTTGGAGAGAAGTATGCTGATAAATAAACCAAGGAACCATCACCAACAAAAGAAGAATAAACAAAACTCAGAATACCACAAAATTAAGAATTAGCAAGGAAGCCAGCCAGCATGTACAAATAGGATGGCAAGTGACAGCAGATGTGTGCCCACAAGGACTTCAGATACCAGAATTATCAGATGGAAAATACAGACAGTCATGAAAGTTAAATAACAAAAAAATATAAAAGAAACAAGAATATATCAAAATGGACTCACATACTTTAACATCCCCCAAATAGCACTTTAAATGTGCAAGTGGCAAAAAACAAACTGGAAATCAAAAGCCCAATGGATGTATTCATCACAGAGCTAATGACATCAAAAGAAAATGGGTGAAAATATGGAATTAAAGTTCTCTAAACAGTAGCATAAAAAGGGAAAGTATGAAAATGTAATGATATGATTCTGGAGACAGGATGCAAACAGCTAAAGAACTAATGTGAATCTAATTTGAAAAATTATTCTAGCTAGAGAACAGAATTTGTTAGAATACAAGACACAATATACTTCAAGTAAGAGATATAAAAAATAAATATATATTATACAATATTGAAGCAAAATTTTGATATACCAGTGACTAAGAACAAATCTTGATAAAGACCAGAAAAAGAATATATGCAGCTCATAAAAGAGCAATAAATGAAACAGCAGCAAGTTTCATTTCATTCTGGCTCAATAATAGATGCCAGAAGATAGAAGAATAATGTTTCAGCCTACTGGGGAAAACTATGCATTTGTTGAAACTAAATGGAATCTATATATATATTTAAAATAAAAACTGACAGATTTTTACCATTAAATGACCTTTATTTTTAAAGGCTATAATTAAAACAGCAATTAAAAATCCAGGGAGTCAGAGTTGCAACAAGGAATAGTAAAAGACAAAACAAAACAAAAAGCCCTGATGTTTATAACAGTTCCTGTTTCCTCCTCTCTTATATTTCTCTTTCTGTCCAGGCCTATCACTTCTCTCCACTTCCGAAGAACTGGGATCAAAGGCATAAGACCTATGTGCTGGAATTAAGTCTCCACTACCATTATTCTCTTTTAGACTGTATCAATCTGCTATAGCCCAGGGTGGCCTTGAACTCCTGAAGTTCCTGTTTCCTTCTCCCAGGTGCTGAGATTAAAGGTGTGTGACTCCATTGCCTGGTCTCTATGCTTAACTACTAGCTAGCCCTGCCCTCTGATCTTCATGCAAGTTTTACATGTTAGGGCACAAACAACGTATTACAAGGAGCAAAACTATTTTCTACAAATAATTTGTTGGCATAGAAAATTAACAAAACAAAATAAAACAAAAGTAGTTTGATAAAATTAACAGGAAAAAGCAAAACCAAAATGAATAAAGAAACAAAAAAAACTAAGAAGTAAGTAGATGTTAGGAGAGCAAGCACAGAAAATGTTTCTAAATATCACTAATAAATCTAAAAGGCAGCATTGAAAATGCCATTTCAAGGTAAGAAAAAAATAAAGTACTCAGAAATAGGTTTAGCAGAATGTTTTAAATTGCCTGTGTGAAGAAAACTTTATTGAAATGCTTTTTAAAAATAAATGAATCCAGAGAGACAGCTGGGAATAGAGTATTGCTAAGATGTTGAATTTTCTCTGAATTAAATAAGATTTCCAGGACAAACTGAATGCAACTCTCTAAGGGGGTTTTGAGATCCCCGACCAGCTTAGGAAAATATTTGCGTAGATGATGGAAAGGTCAAGAAGAGCTTGGGTACTCCTGACAGGTGAGAATGAGGTTGGAAACTGAGATCTAGCTTTCAAAGTCACTATTAGCTTAGTCCAAGATGATTGAGGGACCGATATTTCCGAAGCCTAAAATGTGACCAGTGAAACACTGACTCACTGACAGACTTCTACAAATACTGGAAATTAGTAACTATGGTGATAGAAGCTTTATATTAACAATTATTTTCAGAGAAACAAGCAAAAAAACTCACAATTTACACAAATATAATTAAGGGACAAGTAAACAAGGTGGAAATCATAAAGTCACAGATGAGAGAAAAAACTTAAAATTATATTTTAAGACCACAAGACAGAAAACATTTTATAAACAAAATATTAAAAGGGTTAAGTAAATGTGAGTAAATTTAATAAATTCAACAGCACATGTAAGCTGCTTCACTGTAATTCTAAAACCCATAAATCCACGAAATATGAATGTTTATCCTCATATGCAAGCTGATTTTAGAGAAAAATCAACATGAAGGGATCCTGCTGTTTCCTTATATGTGGTGTGTGAACACACAGCCATTCTGCCATGAAATACCTGATTCAATTTGACTATAGAATTCTTTCAGAATTGTAGGGAGAGTTCATATTATATTACCTTTTACAATAGTTGCGAAATAAAAATAACTGCAATATTTTGATCCCAATTGTTCTCAATAAGAAATAATGGACACAAATATTAGTTACCAAAAGGAATAGCAACTGATAATTTCCTTGCGTATTTCCTAGCTCAACTCAGCCATTCTATAATGTAATTATATTTTAAAGCGTTGAGTGTAACAGTTGTGGAAAATTTTTATTTGTCTATTAAAAGTAGCTTGATGTAAGTAAGGAAACATCATTTGAAAACAGCGTAAGTATTCTTCAATAGGCGAGTGAATAAAATACTAAATGTACATACACATATATATATTCCTATGCTAAAATGCAACAGTATAGCAAAAATTAATTGATGTATATATACTGTTACAAACAAACCTCAAGTAGCAATGAGCAGAAATGATCTGCTCCTATACTATGTGTATGAAATTTAAGACTAAATAATTGTTGGCTATGGGAAAACACTTATCCAAAAAAAAAAAAAAAAAAATACATGAGAATAAAAGCAGGCCAAATTCAATTTCAGGCCTGTAGACCCCTCTGGGAAGGAACGGAGGTGTGGGAAACAGTTTAAGAAACCAAATGCGACAATGTTTCTAAATGATTACTAGACAATCATGAAAATATAGTAACAAGTTTCACTAAATAGGAAAGAATAAAGAACACAATCCAAGATCGGTGTTGCCTGGCGGGAGGGTACTGGGGAAGCTTCAGATGGAGGGTGGGGTAAATGATATTCAGCGAATGGTCACGTTTTCATTTTGTTTTATTATTCACATGCATGCACATGTAGAGAGTGGATATAGAGTTGCTGATTAAAGAAAGAATGCACTTAAAATGTGGATCCAGAGTGTTCAAATCCCTTCCCATTCGTATTCACTGTTTTAAAAACAGGTGACTTTTCTTCTCTCGACTCATCACAAAATCGATTTCACGGCTCACTAATGTTCTAAGCAACTTTTAAAAAGTTGTGCCAGAGTCCTGAGCCAGACTATCAGCTATTCTTACCCCTAAGCATTACGGTGGCTGATCGCAAAGGAATGGGCTGATTTCAGGTTAGAAACAATGTGAACTGACATATCACAAATGAAAACATTCTTCCTCATCGCCCTGAGGGCTTGAGTTTATTTTTTTTTTGCTTTTCAGATATTGACTGATTATACCTAGATAACTTCGCCTATTCCCAAGCTAGAGTCCCATTATGCTTCTGGTGAATTTAATGTCACGGTGAAGAATACTCATTGCGAACCACAGTAGCATGGAGCTGGAGAAGGACAAAAGTCATTCATTGCTAGGTACTGCGTGATCCGCCCTGACAGCATTGCTTCCTGTCAGTCCTTCTGCAAGCTTCTGGGTTTGGGTACTGAAAAGCCCCAGACAGCTTCAGCCAGCAGCAACCACCCTCACCCCTATCCCAGCCCCACCCACCCCTACATCGCAACAAGGACCACAGTCAAGCACCTTCCCTGGCAACCAGCATTCCTGGTAGTAAGTAAAGGAATCCGAACACACAGGAGATGAGATTTCAGAAAGACAGAATGAAACCATTTGTCCAACCCTTGTTCACCTTGAACAAGGTGAGATGCTAGTGAGCCCAAGTCAAGCCCAAGTATTTCAAACCCAATTTGGAAACTGAGGGTTGCCCCAATTCTCAGGGGCTTCCTCTCTAAGGGGCTACTTTTCCAAGGACTTCCTCTTCACCCCCTTTGGTGAAAAGCAAAAGGCAGTTTCTATGTGGCTGGTCTTCTGGGCCTCGGAGATTCCACAAGATGGGGACATTCTCAAAGTGAAGCTGAGACCACAAGACAACTTGATCCATGGGCTGCAACCTGCACCAGTTCCTGTTTTCGCACAAGAAAAGAAAGCCTATCTCAAAGATGCTGTTCAGCTCATTCCTAGACGACAGTGGGAAATTGAACTCAGAGGACATCTAACACATAGTCCAGATTTTCTGTGAAAGGGTCAAAAGGTTTTTCACAATTTACACTAATCAGCTTTATTAAAAATGGTAGATTTCTTAAAAGCATTATTTAGTTAAAATTGAAAATAGAGCCCAAATAAATACTAAGTATGGAAAAGTAGCTAACAGTTTCCACCTACAAACAACTAACAAATTGTATAGATTTTCATGTATTTTATTTGTATCTGGATGATTTTAAATATCATCATCTCAGGCATGATTCCATAGGGTTCTCTGTGTGATTCCTCGGCTCCTCTATGATCACTGAGATATTTTTAATCCACACACTGGAACTCCAGAGTCTACAGATTCAAGCCACAGCACCCCTATATTCTAAGCTATGTGACCCAGTTAAGTACTCAAATGTAAATATTAAGATATGGACTATAGTGTATAGAATCAAAATTCTGTAAGATTGTCATAAGAATACAGAGCATGTATGAAATGCTTAGAATTTCCTGCATTATATAACTAGGCATTCAACTGTCAGCTATCATTAATAATTTATACAATGAATACTAATAGTATTAACTTGGAGGATATTACTGTGAATAAGTTACATTAATTATTGCCAATCTCTCAAAATACAATGCATCATCAATCATTTCTACAATGCCAGAATCTTTATTCTTTCATGAGCTACAGTTTGGTTGAAAAGTTTTACAAGCAGAAAATCTTTGTTTTAACATGAAGTGAAATGATGCTAATAAGCAAAGAGCACCATAGTGGAGCATATGTGGTATGAGAGAAGAAGGACTGAACACTGGAAACTAAGCATCTAAGTGGGTAATGGAAATCTGAGTAGGGGTAAGGAGGCTGTGGGAGAAAGAAGGGGCGAGGGATGGGTTAATTCAAAGTGAGCATGCATGAAGAAGCCCTATGAAATCCCACTATTTTGTAAGCTTACATAAAATATAATTTTTAAGGAACTTGAATAGAAGGTCTCCATGTTAATGAACAATGATGCTCTCAGAAGATATAGATTATTAAATGAAAATCTCACTTTCAGGCATGATGATCAGAGAGGCTCCAGAGGTACCCAAAACAATACCGACTATTGCTGTCTCTGTTGATTGCCCACCATACCTAGCTAGATGGTAAGACACTATTGTTGAAGATACCACACAATTTGGTGGCAGAACAGAAAGAAATCAATCTTGAATTGGCCTGGAAACTCCCTGCTGGCTAGCTTTCACTGTGCTGGGAGGTGTTGTTCAGGCTGCTGAAGGAAAAAAGACATTGATTGTTTTATCAAGGGCTAGATCCTGCATGCTACAATAGCAACCTGCCAGGCAAGATGTGCCCACTGGTGAAATAATGACCAGAGTGTTTATGGAGGTAGCCAGCTGCTCCCCTGATTGGATTCTTCACAGGAGGGAATTCATGCCTGGTCCTGCAGACATGGTCAAAACCCAAGACCAGGGAAATCATAAGCCCTAAAGGAAAACCTATTAATGCTGTTTTTCTAAATGCTCATGTTATCAAATTGCCTTCTATGTACTTATGCTTATAGCCATACAACTGTAGCTGTTCCCAACCTTGCTCATAGAGGCAGCTTACAGCCATGGTTAGTTGTTAATACCATTAATGAGTAGTGGTTAATGCTGAGAATAATTACTGTTCAAAGTGCTGAAAATGAAAGACCACAAATGCTCAGCCAAAGGTGAGAGCTCTGTATCAACATCCCCAACCCTCAAGGGTCAGGGAACATACCAGGGGCAGGAGCAGAAAGAACATAGTAGCTGAGAAAGCTGAGCAATGTAGCCTTCTATACAGGGCACAGCTTTCCTTCACAAGACTACAGGGTGGTAGTGTTTCCTACACACAAGACCTGCACAATATCAAGCCAGTTAAAAATCCCAGTGTGGGGGCTTTAGAGGTCCCACCCTCAGCTAAATAGCTTTTGGAAACTGATGGCTTTTTTTTCTTTAGAAATGTGGCCACTGCAAGATTGTCAGTGCCCAAATAGATGACCTCATACCTATGTATATGTGAACAGTGCTAAGTGGTCTGAAAAATAAGTAAAAATAATCAATTTTAAAAAGAGACATTGATGTTTGTAGTTGTGAGAAAGTAACTGGGAAGATTTGGACGTAAGGTAAGAGTCAGATATAATCAATATAAATTCTATACATGTATGAATATGCTCTTAAAACTTAAGAATTTTCATTTTAATTTTTTACTTCAAGTATCATGGTTAGCTTAAATAGTCATCTATTACTAACTAACTAATCTATATTTTGGTCTAGAGGGGGCAGATGTTCTGCTCTGCACTCAATCTTACTGTAAGGAAAGAACCTTCTGTTTTATTAATTTTTACTAGTTATGTTCCTGGAAACATTTTTCATTTGAATGGAATGTATCATCTTATCATCAAAGAAACCTCAAACTTTGTAAGCTCTTAACCCGTCGTTTAATATTCCACAACTTGTCTCATCCCCACATTGAGCACTGAATCTCAAGCCTTGCAACTCTTAGACAAATGCTTCCCCTCTGGACTAAAGCCCCGAGCTCTTGTAGTACTTTTGAAAGATGAGAAAGCTGAGTGACCAGGGTGTGTACAGTTTATGTAGAGGAGAAGATATGCCCTCCCTTGAAGGCTGAGAACAGAGAAGTGCCTAACAATTATTTACAGGTATTTTCTAAAATGCAAAGGAGGATCATGCTATAACCCACAGACCCAGAGAGACTAAGTAACAGGGAGGGCTCCAGGGGTGTGGCACATGAGTCACCCAGGGAAAAGGAAATAGAATAATAGATTTTGCTGGTGGACTGGAGCTGTGTGGCAATGGGAACAGAGGAAACGGTTTGTAGGGAAATGGAAGGAGAGAGTACAGGGTGTTTTTGAGTGATGTGAAAACACTGCATTTAGAAAATGTGGCCACCAGAAGGTTGTCAGTGGGGAGCCACTGTGGGGTTAGAGAGAAACCTGGTGCTCAGGAAACACCCAAGAACCCACAAGATGACCCTGGCTAAGATTCAAAGCAATAGTGGAGAGGGTGCCTGAATAGGCCTTTCCTAATCAAATGAATGAGCAAACTAACTGTCATTATAAAACTTTCATCCAGTAACTGATGGAGGCATATGCAGAGATCCATAGCTAAACGCCAATTAGAACTCCTGGTCCAGCTGAAGAGAGGGAGAAGAGATTATATGAGCAAAGGAATCAGGATCATGAGGAGGAGACCCACAGAGATGGCTGAAACGAGCTATTGGGAGCTCACTGACTCTGAAATGACAGCTGAGGAACTTTCATGAAACCCAACCAAATCTTGGGAATATAGATGACAGTCTTAAGGCATGAGCAGTTTGTGGAGCCTCTTGCAGTCAGACCAGAGTTTATTTCTGATGTGCGAACTGGCTTATTGGAGCCAATTTCCTACAGAGGAACATCTTACTCAGCCTTGTTACTGGGGAGAGGGACTCAATCCTTCCTCACCTGGATAGCCAGACTGAATTGACTTACCATGGGAGTCCTTGGCCTCTCTAGGAAATAAATGGGGGGATGGGGTGGGTGGAGGCTGAGGGAGGACTCTAAGGAGGGAGGGATGGGTAGCAGTGGTGGGTATAAGAGAAAAAAAAAACCTAAATTAAAAAAGGGAAACTCCCTGGAATCTATGAGGAAAAAAACCTATTTTCTTCCTGATATTTCTCCACACTGTAGAGAAGAAACTTAATGTTCTTAAAAATTAAATTTTTCCTGCCTGATAATATTTATTATGACATGTTATATTCTTATTGAATTATTTTGTTTAATCTTTGAATAACCTACAAAGGCAAAGTAGTTATTATTATTTTTTAATTTTCATTGTGAAGATGAGAAATATGAAGCCCAGAATCAACTCAGTTAGAGATAAAGTTATGACTCAAACTCAGGCTGACTGCCTGCAAAATGTATGGGTTTTATTAGTTCCTGTACGTCCCATAGGTCTTACCACCTATGTTATTAGTGGTGGATTTGGAACTTAAATCTTCTACCTGTCTAATAATTGTAATGAAATATTTGGATCATAATGTGAATAAAATAGTAAGTAGAAAAAAGTAATTGAAACATAATATATAAAAGATTCCACTCATATGAGAACTAGCAGTGATGAGAATTTGGGGCACTCTATTGTCCCCATGGGAAAATCCTCTTCTGCCCTCTTTGCATTCAACCAAAGAGCAATAAGCTATTGCTTAGTCCATTCTTTTTGCTAGTGTGGGATCAGCCACATAGTACCTAAGCAAGATGTTTGCAGGAAAATGTTCTCAAATTAGGACCGAAGAGTTCAGCATGTGCCATTTCATTAACAAAATAATGAACTTTCCCTGGATACAAATGGAATTAACATATCATAACTCCATATATGGCTCCAAGTTAGTCACATTAAGATTATTGTGCATGTTCCCAAAGATATATTTTACACTGTGCAGCAAATGAACTGTGTAATTCTTAAGATTTTCCAGTGAGAAATTCCTCTCAAGTTGCAGCTTGCTGTCTAATGTTATCAGAGTAAATGGAGCTAATTATTGCATCCATCTCATAAAACATAATAGAATTCTGAAATTAACAGCGTGATTCATTTCTAACCTGAGTAAGGCTACACAATTGGATCAGAACTTTTATGCCCTGGATCATTTAGTAGGTGCAGGCAAAGTAGAGTGCCCATACCACTCTAAAAAGGGGGTACTTAAACATTTCTCAAGCTTTTATCAACTTCAGCAACTGGTGACTATGCAAAGCCTTCATTATTTTCCTTATTAGCATAATGGTAGCTGCTCCCTTTTGCTGAAAAATTTCCAAACCTTAACTTAGACATAGAACCAGCATGGTTCCTGTTATATGCTGGCTGAACTTTGATTTAAAAATACAGAGGAAAGTACTTTTATATTACCAAAAGGCAACGTATGCTCAGTTACATGTAGAAAGAACTAGATGCTCAAAGATGCAGTAACATCTAGCCCATAGGCATTAGTTACGTGCTCTCAGTTACACCTTTTCCAGAGTTTTCTGTTTCCTGAAATCTTTTTAGAGTTTCCCCTCTGTCCAAAATGCTAGAACTTGTGGGCTTAACCCATTGAGCGAACTTCATTTGATATGATAAATGGGATTCTCTCTTCTTAGGACTAGGTTGTACTGTACTCAGTGACATTCCTCTTCCCTAGAGCTGACAGCACCTCCATGGCCTACTTATTAAGTAATTAGCCTGCCAGTTACTTTAGTATTTAGACTTTGGTAGGCACACGGGACTCAACAGGTGATGGCAATTTTCATAATGATAACCTTTGATGCACCGTAAGAACTGACTAATTTTTTTTATTCTCTCTTTTACTGAGGTGTAATTGACAAATAAAAATTGTATGTATTTAAGGCATACGATGTAACAATCTAATATGCATTTATATTGTGAAATGATCACATCAGTCATGCTATCTAGCATATCTATCACATTGCATAGTTACCTGGTTTGCATATTATTTAAACATGTAATCTATGTACTGTGCAAATTAATTCTTCTAGAAAACAACTGTGACGATTAACTTCATCATTCCTTGTGTTTAAAAGAATATGTATGCTTTCAGTTTTGAAAGTCCATTAAGGAATAGCCCATTCAAGAGATTTCAAAAGGTTGCTGAGGTCAATTTCCTCTACAAAACATTGCCATTACTTCATCCAATATTTAAACAGTAAGCAGATTAAAAATGAACAAAAGGAGATAGACTTTAAAGTCCCATTGTTATACTTCCCACAGCTATATTTGGTATGCCATTGAGGAAACTGCCATTCAGGCATGAAGAAGCTCAGTTTATCTGCTTTGCTCCTGTTAGGTGCTGGAGGCAGGCTCCAGAAATGATGGAAATCAAGGGCTTGAATTTCATCTGTAATAAGATCTAAGGGTCTTTTTATTATGAATTTCATCAAGATAGCTAAATGAGATTGGCTGAACTTGTGCTGCACAATGAACTCTTGTTAAGCTGGATGTGGTCAGCAGGCGGCTTAGGCACACATGCTAATCAGTAGAGCTCCCATAGCAACTTTCAGTCATTCCTCTGTCCCAGTTCATAAAACCATAGCAGCGAGGGTAAAGAGTGTGCTGCCCCGCCTCTCCATCCTGAGGTATCTGAAGTTCTTTGCCAATTGTCTTCTATCAGCCTATCGAGTTGACCTTTCAGGAAGAAGCCCCTGCTTTGTTTGCTGTTCTACAGAAGATGGTTGCCGGCACCCCCACCTCGGCCCTCCAGCACCCCTTGTCCCCCCAGTACATCTCCCAACCCCCCCACACAGCTTTCACTTCTGTTTAGAAAGAAGGTTTGTTATGATGTCAGAATATCACTTTCTGTCTGGTAGTATCCCTAGTCTCCAGAACTGGAAGTCTCTAGATGGTTTTAGCAGACCCTGAGTCTTGTGGGTGTGATGGAAAGATGTTTTTAAGTTGCTTTTTCTTATTTTAATGTTCAAATAACATTTAAAAACATCATTATTTGACACCAATATAATTTATTAAAGAAAGTGATACAGCTTGCTGTGTTTTGAAGACATAGCAAAACATGTTGAAAGATAAATACCAAAAAAAAAGAAAGAAAGATAAATACCACCTATGATATCACCACCACAGATGAACACTCATTATCTTTTTCTTTTTGCTATCTTATGTATTTACATATTATAATTGATTTATGTTATTATTACAATGTAAAAATTATTTTAATATCACAATATCTTCCTAAGTTGATATTTATTCTTATAATCAGTGGCTTTGGCATTTTATATTTGCTTTATAATAGGGATTTTCATAATTAATTACTCTGTACTTGTCCATTTTTTCTCTCTAATTTTGCAAATTTTATGACAAGTACCTTTGTATTTATGTCCTTATAATCTTCTGCCAATCTTCCCTTAAGTTCAAGTCTAAAATACCCAAATATATAAATTATAAATTAAAATATAAGCAGTATGAATTTCAAATATAAGCTTATGTATGAAGCTCTTAAAATTATATGTATGCAAAATATTTATAATTTTAATAAAGATATTTACAGCCAAAGTTCCCCCAAAATCATTGTGTAGTTTTGCAGTAGCCAGGCCATTCATGCCAGTTGTGTTTAATTGGTAGGTGAACTTCAAAGCCAAAGAGATTCTACTCTAGCCCGGTTGTGAGCCCTGGATGTTG
Organism: Sigmodon hispidus; assembly: GCA_004025045.1. NCBI lineage: Eukaryota > Metazoa > Chordata > Mammalia > Rodentia > Cricetidae > Sigmodon > Sigmodon hispidus. Next base: position 304,139 of record PVIH01000377.1, on the reverse strand, counting down.
CATGATTTTCTCTCACACATCTCTCCTACAGCCACTTGGCTTATACCAGCACATCATTTCAATGACAGTTGTTACTTGGGTTGTATCATCATTACTGTTGTTGTTAGTTCTGATTATATGTGCACATTGCTTTGGAGGTCCCAAGTAGTTTAAGTTGTCTTTTCTGAATTTCCCTCTTACTTTATTTTAGGAACAGAATCTCCCATTGAACCTAAAGGCCATTAATTATTCTAGACTGAATGGCCTCTTGTATCTGCCTGTCTACTTATGCCTGGAGTTACGGCCATGTGCTGCTATGCTTGGCTTTCTAACATTGGTTCTGACAGTACAAACTCAGACTTTGGTGCTTGTGCAGTAAGCTTTACTGAGTGAGCCATCTCCTTCATCTCATTATTAATTTAAATTTTTTATTATGTTCATTTATTTGTGGCAGGCTCACACAAGTGCCACAATGCACACGGGAATGTGAAAGCACTACTTGTAGGCATCACTTTCCTTCCACCAAAGTCATGATGTTTGGCAGCAGGTGACTCTTCCAGAAGTCATCTTTCTAGTTCTTATTATATTGTTAATGAAAGATTATATATACACACATGGACTGGAGTATTAATTTTAGCACTTTGACTATTTGGCTACTTGAAACTTACTGTTTTACCAATGTGCACAAAGGCTGCTTAGACAAGGACATGGTTAAATCATAAGAGTCAATGTGTATGTCTAGGAAGCTATTGGGGTGGTAATCTATTGTGTGTGTTCAGAGCAAATGCACATTTACTGTTCTGAAATGTCATTCAATATCGTGTGTTAAATACACTGAAGCAGACCCCACCTACCAATAGAGGAAAGCAGCACCAATCATCAGAAAAGTTCAAATTCACACGGTATGAGTTTGCAAATACACTGAATCAACGATTAAATCCCAGAAGCCCACACCATGAAAACAAACAGCATTGAGCCTTTTTAAGCTTATCCTCCTCTAAAGTAGTAGATGAAGCTTTGTCATGCATGGATTTTCAGGAAACTGGCCTTAGGACAGAGCAACACATTGTCTATAGCCCATCAAGGACATGTTTCTCAAGTCAATACAGTCTGGGTAGACAACATTGAATCAGAAAGACAGTAAAAATGGCTATCAGTTATTAACAAAAGAAGTAATGCTAAGTCCTCTGCTGATCATTTTATTTCTTATATCTCTCACTGATAATATTTTCCAGATGCTGTGATGGATGGCTGATGGTGGTTTTTGCTTGAATGTATTTGGAATCAAGAAGCAGACATACTTCTGTGCAGGTCTGTGAGGATATTTCCTGAAAAGATTAACTGAGGCAGACACTTCTTTGTAGAGTAGGCAGCACCTTCTGGCAGTAAGATATAAAGGGGACTGAGGGATATGGGATGGCATTTTTACCTTCATGCTTTAGCTCCTGGCTGATGAGTGAATTGCCCTTGTTGCTGCTGCTGTGGCCACTGCTGCCTCTGCTGCCACTGCTGTCCTTGCTGTCACTGGGACTCAATTTCTTTTACTTTTCTATTTGGAATGATCACTGTCCAGGAATCTTCCAGTTCATCACCCCTAGTTTGAGACTGCTGAGTTATCTAGCCTTTGGACTAAACAACTGTCTGATTCTCAGCCTCTCCAGGATGTAGGCAGCTTTTGCTGGACTACTCAGCTTCTATCACTTAAGGTAATCTTAAAAAAAAAAAATTCCTCAGTAATATATGCTCATTCCATTAGATGTGTTTTTCTTAGAGTACTCTGAATAATACATGCACAGGGAGAAATATAGGCTCCTGAGGAGGAAGAGAATTATAGAAATGAGAGTTGATGCTGAGAGTGAATGGATTCAGACAGTAATTTTCTGAGCTATGATGGTGCCTCACTAGAGTTAGGGCCATTTAAATTCCCTCAGGCAATTCATTGGATCAGCCATTATTTACTGACTCTTTACTACTTACTTAAATATTATTCTAGGCTCAGAGATAAATCAACAAAGTCCTTTGCAATGCTGAAAGTCCTAGCAAAGGAGAGGTGTTAATCATGTGACCGTACAAATGGCCACATATCTGAGACTGTGGAGATGGCCAATATACATGATAGACAGATACTGTTCTGTTGAAGTTAGGAAAAGCTTTCAAGAAAACCTCACATTGATGTTGAAAATAGAGAGATATCTAGATGTCTTCAGTACATTTGCTATAACAAAAGAACTTTAGACTGTGTGATACATAGACAAAAGATCAAGATCCCAGCAAATTTATGCCTTGTGAGTATGTTCTCTGTGCTTCAAGATTGCTGCCATCCCTCTATGTCTTCACCTAAAGGCCAGGAAGCTTGTTGAAACCTGTTCTGTAAGGACATCAGTCTTATTCACAAAGGTAAAATTCTTATACCTTAATTACTTCCCCCTCAAGCGCTACCTTTTAATGCTATCACATTGCATATTAAGTTCCAACACAAGAGTTTAGTGGGAATTATCAACACTCATCCCACAGAGACACACATATCTAGGTAAAGAGAGAATACAAGAGGAATGAATGACTGAGTTGAGTTTGAAGTCTTTGTTGGTTGTAAGGGAAGAGGGAACGAGGCCTTGCATAACATTTTAGGACATGCTACATTTATTTCCTGTTCATTGTTTATTTAATTTTGGTGTTAGTTGCATTTTAGTAGAGTCCACTTCCACTGAGCTACCTTTACTAAAGTTTTCTGCTATTTATTTATCTATCTATCTATCTATCTATCATTTATCTTTTATTTATTTATTTATTTATTTATTTATTTATTTATTTATTTATACTATATTCCAGGCAGTGGTGGCACATACCTTTAATCCCAGCACTCAGGAGCAGAGGCAGGCCAATCTCTGAGTTTGAAACCAGCCTAATTTACAGAGCAAGTTCCAGGACAGCGAAGGCTACATGAAAAAACACTATCTCAAAAAAAACCCTGATAGATAAATAAACAAATAAATAAATGCATCATTCTTCCATCCATTCCCTCCCTTTCTCTCTCCCCATTGCTGTGTTCCTCCACTCCCTCCCAGATTCACCAGTCCTCCTTCTCGTCTTCCTTATCTATTACATAACCATATGAACAAATAAATATATAGAAAGAAAGTTAAGGTAACCAAGGTCTTTGTCATGCTACTTATCTGAAACCTTTATCAAAAGGAAGATTTGAGTGACATGCTGTAGGTATTTTTAAAAGGAGCCCTCGAGGACAAACACCCAAACCTAGAGAAGGAGAAATTACTGAAAACTACCAGAAGAAGGGCTTCTTATGGTGAGCTTTAAAGGTGAGGAGGAAGGAAATGTAAAGGAATACACAAATGGGCTTAGGTGGGATGGGTCATAATTGGGTCATGTTTTAATAAATGATAATAAAATGGTGTTATATTAAATATGGCTAGTTTTGGAGGAGGTTAGCCTGCACAGTTAGTAACACTAAAATTAATCAGCATAGCTTACTATGAGGTTTTGTTTACAGGTGGCTCACTATGCAAGCCTGCTGTTGCTGTAAATTACCATGAAGAGACTATTCCTCCATATTTTATCACATCTACATCTAAAATTATAATTGCTGGCTTTAATACTTGCAATATGCTAATCCAGTCTTTGGGAATTCCTCAATATCAAATAGCACTCGTTTGTATTTTATCAGAGGATTTGAGTGTCTGTAACATAACAGGTGGGTATGTAGAAATAAAGAAATAAGTGTTAACCAGTCTGCGATTGTTGCACATGTTTAGAGGTCTGTGGAATGCAATTTGTCTTACATTTAGAAATATGGGAATATGGGGTAAACTTTAAACAGAGCCTGCACCTTAATATCACCATGCTCATGGCAGTGATACAGAGAAACTAATGGTTGGTATGTAATGATGGAAAACTGCCAAACAAATGGATTTCAAGGCTGGGCTTTGTGAGCTATTCAATAATAAATAATAGGATTGAAACAGGTGTTTAGCAAAAATTAGAAGGGGAACAAAATACTGGCAGGTCTTAAACTGTTGAATTGTACTCTTTCCTCAAATGAAAACCCCACTATGTAAATTTCATAGTCTGACAGTTCACTTGTCTCCAGGAGGTAAAATGCCAGTGATTAGACTCTTGGATCTGCAGGTTCATGGTAGTAGTGCCTATGACAGAACAGGAAGGCTGAGGCATGACAATAGAAAATAAACTCCCAAATCTCTAGCAAACTCCAGAATTGCTAGGATGGCTTTTGGAAAGAGCATGCCAGAAATATACTCCCTAAAATGCTTTCTAGAGAGGTGCACTGTGAGGGTCTTCAACAGGGATGTCTCTGCGCAGATAAAACAAGGTTTACAAACTGTATGAGCAAGCGCCAGAGAGTGGCAATAGCTATGATGGAGTTTGTAAAATAGTCTAAAACTCAGTGTTTTACCCAATCATTATAATAATGCTATGAGATAAATAATATTAATATATTTTATAAAAAGAGAAACTGAGATCTGGAGAAGTCCATACTGTATTGACCAGGTAGATATGTACTTCTGAACTTTTTAAACAGGCATGTGGATGTTTCCTTTTTTTTCTCTTCCCTAGAAGGCAAACTTTTATTTATGAGAAGCATTGTTTACATACACAATTTAAAGACGAGATGAATAATGGGAAACCAGTTTACAAAAAACAGCACTGAGTGGTTATAGTGTAAGGGCCTGGATTCATTCTAGGGGCAGGGCCCAGGTCTGTGAGTGAACTTCCACAGCAGCCAATGGATTCAAAGGTTGGATTTGCACCAGAAAACTCCAATGGCTGCTACACCTTACCCCTTTGCCCAATCGTGGAATGTAGGTTTTTCTTTAAAGACCCCTGTCCGTTGAGGCATTGGGTCAATGGTCTCTTACCTCCTTCTGTTGTGCTGGAGTTAGGTTATTGACACAGCTTCTCATTCTCTGTAGGTAGCAATAAAATCTCCACTCTTAACAAAATTTGTCCAGCCTCCCTGGTGGAAATTCTTATACTCAGGCATAACAATAGAGGTCAAGTACTTTTTCTAGAGAGAGAGAGAGATAGAGTTAGCTTTAGTCTCATCCTTCTGACAGTTTTAGTATTAATGCCCAACTTGACATGAAGTTCTTTGTACCATACAAGCTATATTTATGCATTCTTCCTGCCTATCCAACATATCATAGCACCTTCTTTATTTTGATTTACTAATGGAATTCCCCAATTAAAGGCCAATTCCATACAAACATATTGGCAGGTTTTGAGAAATTGATTTTGGTGACTTAGATGTGAAATGAGCAACCTTCTCTGTTACTGTGCAGACATAACTTCATGACTTGTCCGAGTTGAATATTCTTCATTGTCAAAACTATATGAGGATTTCCAATGATTATTTTGAGGAAATTTTAGATTCCAGACTAATGCTGGAACTAATGTCCAGGGGACTCTATTAGCATTTTAACATCTTAATCCTTTCCTTGCTTCCCAGATACATAATATATCAATCAGATACTAACTTCTGACTCAACCTCAGTTGTACTTATTAAGAAATTTGAAATGGGAGAAATTTATCAGAAATAATTTTGCATTCTTGAAGTAAGGACTTTGAAATATAAGTCAAGAATGTATTTTTATTTATATTGTGAAGACATTTATAGTAATTTCCTATTTTAGGATGGCCTTTGAGCCTTTTCCTTTTATACTCCTCCAGAATGTATGTTTTTCTTGATGAAAAGAGAATCTCTAGTCCAACATTTAAAGTAACTGTATTTATGCTAACATTTCTTCCTATATAATATGACCATTCATTACCTTGCTTTCCTATTTGTCAGATTTATTTATCTATATAGAATTATGTTCTCAAAGTAGTTAAATCATGATCTTTTAAAAGTCTCTTAAACAAGCCTCAAAAATGTCTGGAACTCAAATTCAAAATACAACTCTGTTCATAGTCTGTCATAAAACTCAGGGAGGCAGCCCCTGTAATGAAATAAACTCTGAAGAACTGCTTGTAAAACTCAGTAGTCAGGGCATTCTTCTGCATTAGCTTTAATAGAGAACTAGCCAAGACCCCAAGTGAAGTCTCGATTAGACAGATTTGTTTCTGAGTCCATCTATCTAAGGGATAGGAGGATTGAGTCTATTTACCATCTTCCAATATTTTTTATATATTTGTTACACCTGTCACTCAAGGTGCCTCAACTCAGGTCTGTGAGTACCTGACTTTACCTCTGAGGGAGTGAACTACAGACTGATGCCATTTAGTTCATACTGTGGATATGCCTGTGGAAAATAAGTGCTCCAGGAAGCAAAAAGAGAGGTCAGCTCTCATATCCATTTATCTCATTGCCCTTTTTAATGTTGTTTGTCTGGATGTGACATCTAAGAAATGATTTGTGCTATAAATGTATTTTCTAAGTCATGGTATAAGTGTGAGAGAAGATGAAATACTTCTACTTTGTCAAGTACAGATTTTCTTGAACACATCTCTGTCTAGCTATTTAACTTATTTATGGAGGAAAAACTGACCTTTAAATCTTGAATTCTGTTCCAGCCTCAGGAGGCTCTGAGAACAGTTGCCTGAATGTATTATAGCCCTATGATTATCAGCGTTTGTTTTGAAAGTTAGATCGTGATTAAGAATTGAGCCAAGAAATTAGTAATCTTCATAGAAAGCAGGAGTTTGCAAAGAAACCAAAATCTTCGTGGGTATCCAGTCTGAGCAGCCAAGTCTCTCCACCAGGAAACCGCAACTTCATCTGTTACAACAACATTCTGAAGATAAGTAATATTCTGAAGAGCAATATTCATCACAATGCCAACTCTAGATAAAATATTTGTTAGCACAGCAACCTCAAGAAACTTGTTCCTTTCTAATACGACCCCTTTATCTCAATAGGAGGGACCTTGGTAGATATTATTCATTTCACACAATAATAGGATCTTTAGAACTCCTTTGTAAGGCAGAAAGCCTGGGCTTGTACTACAAAAGATAAAGTAAAATAAAGCCTCAAATATCCTAATATTTTTTTATTCAATTTTTATTCTTGTTGTTGTACTCAGTATAATAAGAAAATTCCAATGCATAGTCCCCAAAGTTATATTAACAGAATATATAATTTTTATATATATATAAAAGAAGCATATGACCCAAGGTCTTAGTTATGATGTAAGCAGAAAACAACACCAGCTAAACACCACCAAAACTTTCACTATGAAAATTTGTTTGTAGGGTTAGAGAGATGGATCAGTGGCTAAGACCAGTGTGCTCTTCCAGAGGACCCTGGTTTGTCCCCCAGTATCCATATGCTGGCTCACATACTGCTAAGACCATTATCAAGAGATGTGCCATTTTCTAGCCTCTGGGGACCTACATACACATGATACACAGATATAAATGCAAGCAAATCACCCATACACGTAAAGCAATTAAACTTTAAATAATTTATGGCTGCAATGTTTGTAGTGTAATTTAGAAATTGGTTTTGGCCCAACAAAAAGTAACTACAGATAGAGACAAAAAAATTTAAATACCTTCCCAAATCACCCAGATAGGGTTGAAAAATAACAATCACAGCAATAGGCAGACTATGTGATAATAAATAAACATATAAACAAACAAACAAACAAATAAAACTTATCATGTGACATAGACATCACACTTAGGAACTGACTTCAGCTGTGGTTACCTGCACAAGACCTGCATAAAATTGGGCCAACATTTCATTATGCAAATGGGTAGGGACTTATGAGGTCTTGATCTCACTGAGAGAGAATGAGTAGTTAATAGGCTCTTGGCGAGAATGTCATTTTCTTCAGGGGTGTACCACTGATAAATTACACATAGTTCAGGAGGCAATCTCCTCACCCAGGCTTATGCAAGCATTAAACTAGTTAAAACTAATTTCAAATGAAACTCAGTGTGTAAGAATGAAAAAAAGAAAATATTAGAATAGCAAAGAAAGAAGAATATGTGTACTATACATGCATGTGAGATGTCTTTCTGTGCACTGTGAATTAACATTGGATAATAAAAGAATTGTCTTGGTATATGATAAAACAGATTAAAGGCAGGTGAGAAATTCAAGCATAGATAAAAAGGAAGGAAGGCAGAGTCAGAGAGAGACACTATGAGCTGCCACTGAGAGAGCAAGATGTAAAAGTCTAGGTAAACCACAAGCCACGTGATGGTACACAGATGAGTGAAAATGGGTTAAGACTTGAGAACTAGCTAGCAATAAGCCTGAGCCATAGGCTGAACAGTTTGTAATTAATATAAGTGTCTGAGTCATTATTTGAGGGTAAGTGACTGTGAGACTGCAGGTCTGATCTCCCAGTTAACCTGGATCAGAAACTCTGACTACACACACATAGATTGCACATTCACTCTGTAAAATCATGTGTCACATAAAATATTGAAGTTTAATGAATGTTAAATGCTTTCATAAGCATTGCTTTACTGTAATAATGAAGATACATTATTATGTATGAATGAAAGGTAGACAGAAAAGAAGTCCCCCAAACTACAACACTAACAACATAAATATCAAATTCAAAGAGGAAAAAATGTAAAATTATTAATTATGGATAAACTGCTAGATAAAAATTTATAATTCACCAAGTAACTAATATCATCTGCTAAATTCTTAATTTATGATGAAGCCTTAAGACTTAGGACCTCAAAATTTCAACTGTATTCAATAGTATCTAAACAGCAAAGTACTCAAAATAATAAACTTAGCACAATTGTAATAAATAGCTTGTAACTAGATGGTGGTGGTGCACCCCAAGACACCACACATTAGAAGCAGGTACTATTCTCATTGTGACAACCGATATCTTTAGACCTTGATACATACCCCCTGGGGTATAAAAGAGCCCTAGATGAAAAACCATTGCATTAGGAAAAAGTTTCCTAAGGAAACCAAAAGCATGACCTATAAAGAGAGTAATTTTTTAAATTAATGTGGAACAAAACCTGGAGATGCTGCTCTTGGAAAAAATTACTCTCCTGAGACTAAAAAGACAAATTACAAACTGGGAGGTGATACTTGCAAAGAACTGAAAAGACTTGTTTGTATGTAGGACATATGAATAACTAATATTTAATTTAGAGAATATCAATTTGGTTTATTTAATTTAATATCACTTAAAACAAAAAGAAAAGGGAAAGTGGCTGGTCAGTCCAGCAAGATGCCCAGATGGCAAAAAATGCCCTTGAAAAGTGGCAAATTATTCATCTATAAGGAATATGATTCGAAACGCAATCTGCCAATGTTTCTAGGTGAGGTTACAGAGCAGAAGCTGCCTTTCTGGGCTACAGCAAAAGAGATCATCAGAATAAGAAAAAATAGACTCATGCCAGAAAGGAAAATAGATGGGCACTTCAAAAACTCACGGCCCTGCGGGCAGGATACCTAGAGTGCACCCGGGTGGCAAAGGGATAAATGGACATGAACTCGGCCGCGCAACTGCTTACAAGTTGAAGCAAATTTGTCATCCAAAAGTAGCTTCCGCAGCATTTTATTTTGTTGTCTGTACAACACATTTCATGTTTGTGTTTTATTTCCAATAATGTATTTCTTTGACTTTGTTTATGCAGTTATTATTAGTGAGCAATTTTATTTTTTCTCCTTTCTTTTTGCCCTGTTTATCATTTTCTCAGCAGTATTTTAACTTTATCTTATTGACACTTTGATGTTTTATTTGTACACCCTTTCTTCTATTTAATTAAGTTTGCTTTTGAATGTTCTCATTATTAGGACTTTAAAATCTCCCCTTATTCATGATGTATTTATCTCCAGCGTCTTTTCTCCTCTAGCCCTACCCCCTTGACTTCCTTTCTGCCTTTCTGTAAGCACTCTGTCCCTGCCTTATAGCTTTCACTTACTTTCTACACATTTACTCATAACTAATTAACTTCAGAGCACATTCTGTGTAAATATTGCCATTTTCTACTTTATACCATCTGTGTATGGGCTTTAATCATTTTACAGACTATTTCCATATCTTGCATGATTTGTCATTTGTGCTGTGCCAACAGGCTGGGTTTCCTCCTCTATAAGTGGTACTGAGTCTTGAGTCTTCCAGAGCAGACTGCTGATGATGTCCTACCTGCTAAAGAGCTATCAGCAAATGTTTGCTACTGCCAGAAGCTGAGTTGGTTTTCTTTACTGGTGTGGGCCTTGATGGGTTGGTCATGCTTTAGGGGAAGCCTACACATGTAAGACTGTGTGGGAAGCACCTTCTGAACATGACCATAACAGAAGAAAAGGACACTAAGTTCGGAGGGCAGGGAAATGGAGGGAGAGGTGAATAAAATCAAAATACACTGTAGTGAATTCTCAAACTACTAAAACTTGAGAAAAAGATAGATTCCCCAATAAAGCTAGAAGAGATACTTGAATCAATAGATACTAATTACAACAGAGAATTACAAGAAATGGCAAAGCAATGTGAGTCAAAAGAATTATAATACTCTCTACTGAAGTCAAAGATGTAGAACTAAGGAAAATTCAGGCGAAGATTACAAAAATTGGTGGAAATGAACAGTTCTTCACAGGACATAAACAGATAGTTTCAATTCAGGACTGAAGAGGAAAATCAGCAAGATAGAGCAAAAAGAACAAAATTGGTGAGAAAATTAAAAATAATAGAGGAAGGTCAGCAACATGGAAGAAAAAATTAGCTGGACAATCGAGATCTGGAAACTAAATAAAAATGCTGTGAAAAAAATCAATTAGTCAAATATAAAACCAAATTGAATCATTGGAAATAGACTTCACTGAGCAAAGAATTAATGTTGGAGTAGATGATGACATAGTACATTATATGTCTGGGAAGGAGAGAAAGAACAACAGCATCACAGTCACCACGAGTTCAGATTCAGTCAAGAGACCATGTAGAAGAGTCCACAGGTCAGCAGAGGGAACTAAGACAGAGATGGAAGAAGGAGAACTTGTTCCATGGAAATCACAACAGTAAATGACCCAAATCCATAGAAATAAATGGTTATCTGAACACAAGAGGTATTTAGAGCTGCAAAGAGACATAGGCAACCAAGAACCTTTGCCTGAGGGATGCTCAGTATGCCAAAAGTACAAAGCAAAAAGAATAACATCAAGAAGTTATAAGTGGGAGGAGTGGGAAGAGATGGCTCAGTAGTTAAGAGTGTTTGCTGTTCCTCAAGAGGATATTCATAGCTCTATGGCTGTGAAACATATGGCCTCTATGTTCCTCCAGAGGTCCCGTTTTCATAGCCATGGGTTTAGGTTGCTCAAACTAATTGCAACTCCAGAAATCAGATGATTTTTGTCTGGCTGCTGCAGGTCTTCCACTGCCAACACATGTACATACTCATGAAATAATAAAATAGGTCTTTAGAAATGTTAATGGGGAGGGCAGTAAGATGTGTCCATGGCTACAGGTGCTCTCTGCCTAACCTGACGTCCTGAGCTTGGCCCCTGGAATCTGCATGATAGAGGGAGAGGACCAATTTCTGTAAGTTTTTTTTTTTTAAATCTCCATGTATGTATCACGGTATAAACTACTACACACAAGATGAACTAAATACATGTGAAAGAAAAAAAAGAAAGAAAGAAAAAGACTGTAAGGTGAACACATCAAAAGAAACCATGTATTTCAAGCCCAGAAAGTAAATAATTGCCAACCATGATTGCCATATTCTACAAAGCTATCATTTAAATTGGTGAAGATATAATGATATTTAAAAAGAAAAGCTAGAAGAAATAAATATATTCTGAATTTCATATGGCCCACCAAAATTAAATCAAGAAGTAAAATCACTTTAACAGACACATGCCATTGAAACAATAAAAAAGTCTCCCAACAAGGAAAAACCTAATGTCAGACACATTTACTGTTGAGTCCTTTAAAAAAGAGTTATGCCCAATTTGCCAAACTTTTCTCTAAAGTAGGAAGTGCAGAGCCCACTCTACACAGTCACACTTGCCTGATGGACTCAATGAAGGAAACTATAGACCAGGTTTCCTGAACAAAATGCAATATTCTCAAACCCCTACAGTACAGAAATTATATATGACCCAGCTCTAGCATCCTTGACTAGGTATACCCTAAAGATTCTAAATGAACAGACCACAGATAAACTAAAATCTCCTTATCTATTTCTTCATGATGCCCAATAGCTAGTAATGCAAGCCAGTTAAATTCCCACCAGTAGGTCAATGGGTAAAGAAAACTTAGTGCATATAGAATGGACTTTATTAGCTACAAAAAAAAAAATGAAGTCATGACATTTTCAGGAACATGATAGAACTTCAAGCCACAGGGTTCAGTGAAATAAGCCAGGCTAAGCAAGACAGCTTATTTTTCTCTCAATATGCAAAATCTATCTAGATTCAAGTATAGTGTGTTTTGTGCGTACATGTGAAAAGTGAAATTGTAAAGGAGACCATGGGAGATGAGGAGGAGATCCTGTATCTTGGGGATATAGAGAGTATAAAACAAACATGATGTGAAAATGGAAGCTGGTGTTTATGGGAGGGAGTGGGTCCATAAGAGGGGTACAGAGGTATCAGGGGAACAGAGGTAGGGGGAGAGGTAGGTAAATAAATTAGGTAGAGGAGGTAAAACTAGGACATGTATGCACATAACTATGAAAATGCCACAACAAAACCTACTACTTTGTAAATTAGCTTAAAATTAATTGTGCATCTATTAAAATAGGCACAAAAATATCAGCCATGGCAAATGCCAGTAAGATGTGGAAGGACTGGTCTGCCCATGTCCTTGCTCCTGGAATACAAATGACATCACAAGGAAAATACTCAGCTGGTTTTTAAAAATGTTGCACATACATGGTGAGATGGCTCTGTGGGTAGGTGCTTACAGCTTGCCACCAAGACAATGTCCTGAAATCTCATGAACCCACAGGTTAGAAGGAAGAACAGACTCCTACTACCTGTCTACTGACTTCCACATGCCTGAGCAAATGTACAAATACACACTGCATTTTATTAGATATTATAATACTCTTATAAATTGCCAGTTTCTCCAAATTAATTCAAGAATCTTGATCTATATTAGTCATTGTTTTCTAAAAGAACAGAACTGATAGAAATATATATATGTATATGTATACACAATATGTATATGTATACACACATACACACACACACACACACACATATATACATATATAGGACTTATTAAAGTAGCTTACAGGTTTTGGTCCAGCTAATCCAACAATGGGTTTCTCTGTAGCCAGAATTTTCTCACTTGTTCAGGCCCATGGTCTGGAAGAATCTTCTCACCCGAGGTCCCTCAGCTACTTATAAAACAGTGACTCAGATGCTTATATTAACTCTAAACTGTTTGCCCTATGGCTTAGGCTTATTGCTTGCTAGCTCTTACAACTTAACTCATTTTTATTAATTTGTGTCTTTCCATGTGGCTTGTGGCTTACCTGTACTTTTACATCTTGCCTTCTGTGTCTCTGTGACTCCACCCTTCTCTGTCCTTTTCTTTGCATTTAATTCCTGCCTGCCTCCAAGCTGCATTGCCATAGGCCAAAACAGTCCCTTTATTAACTAATGGTATTCACGTGTACAGAAAGGCATCCCACATGTCTCTCAAAGGAAAGGTCAAGAATCCAGTAACTCTTGGAATTCAGTCCATGAAGGTGGCTATCTCAGCTGGTCTTCAGCCTACTTTGGAATCTTGAAGAAGTGAACTCTACTGACCTCACCTTAGCAGCAGGATAGAAGAGCTTGCCAGTGAAAAAGAGGGCAAGCAGGGGTGGGGGGAGGCAAGAGCTTACTTCTTTTATGTCTTCCTACCACAAATGATTTGATTAAGAGAATCTCTCACAAGTGTGCCCAGCTTCTTGGGTTTTTGTTAATTTCAAATTAGTCAAGGTAACAACCAAATTAGCCATTACACAATTTTTTTTTTTTTGAAAATCATGAAAAATTTAATACAGTGATTAGATAGATATAATTTTAGAGAATAATCAGTCAAATCTTGAAAAACAACTTTCTTTTTGTATTAAAATATGTTACAGCTAGGTGGTGGTGGTGCACACCTTTAATCCAAGCACTTGGGAGGCGGAGTAGGCAGGCAGATTTCTCTGAGCTCAAGGCTAGTCTCGTCTACAGAGTGAGTTTCAGGACAGGCTTTGTCCTGAAAAAACCACAGAACCAAAAATGTTACAGAGCTATAAGAATCAAGCCATTACTAAGTATAAACAAATAGAAAACCAGGGATCCAGAATAGAATCAGGCATACATAGGAGATAACCATATACAGAGTAAATATACGTAGTATAAAAGTAACAGTGTTTGTGAGAAAAAACTTGAATTTTTTTAAAAAAATTTGTTGAGCAGAATTAGAATGAGTTATTAGGTATTTTAGAAACTATGGATCATTATTAAAGTCCCTTACAAAGTCATTTTCAGACAGAATAAAGATAAAATTGACAATGGAAAACACAAAGTGATGCTTTCATAATCTTCATGTAGTATAAACACTTCTTATTCTAGAATGCTTAAGTATCTCAAGTGTTTCATATATTAAATACACACACACTCATATAAACTTTGGAAGTGTATACTTCAAATAACATCATAAATAAAAATGCTGAAAATTGAGTGTCTACAGTTCACATTTCAAAGAGGGAGATTGTATTGGCAGTATCCAAAGCACTGAATTGAAAAGGATATGAATTTCTACCGAAAAGAAATGTAGGCAAAGGATTGTAAGTTTGGAAAAACATGATTGATAAATCATACATATTTTAAGTAAAGCTGGCCAATGAATTACATACATGACCTACATGGGTGTACGTATGCACGTGATTTATGTTTCATTTTCACTAACCTAAGCAACATGAGCAAGGATACAGTGAGCTACTACTGCCTTCTGACTGGATATTTTTAAAGAGCTGTTAAGAAACTTAGATTGGCAAGGAAATGAAGTTGGTTGTCACATGTTGTGCTGCAATGAGTATAAACCGACACTCCTAGAATATAGACTTAAAACATATGTCAAAGCTTGAAATATGGGACTCCAGTTCTAAGCAATTATACTAAGTGGATAAACATGTAGGAGGATTTGTAAGCACTGATGTTCACTAAAGTGTAT
Organism: Sigmodon hispidus; assembly: GCA_004025045.1. Lineage (NCBI taxonomy): Eukaryota > Metazoa > Chordata > Mammalia > Rodentia > Cricetidae > Sigmodon > Sigmodon hispidus. The sequence continues at coordinate 289,046 of PVIH01000377.1, read as the reverse complement.
ATCTTCCTTTTTTAAAAAAAGTAACTTATTTATTGAAATTATAATATAATTACATAATTCCGCTTCCTTTTTTCCTCTGTTCAACGTTTATTTCGTAACCTCTTGCTTTTTCTCAAATCCATGGGCTCTTTTTTTTGTTTATGGTGTCACATATATGAATACATATTTCTAAACACACAAATATAATTGCCACTTTACTAAAACATACATTCTAAATATTTATCCTTATACCCACAGGTGAGTGTAGTTCTCAGCCCCCATCAAAAAAGCTTATGTTTGCAACAGATGGAGAACTTTACAGAAATCACACCTACCAACGTGGAGTGAGCAAGGCATCCTGTGGGTCTCAGTAGCTCTTCTGAAAATAAGCATTTTATTTGAACATTCTATAGTAGGGAAAGAAAATATCATGGATTATTGACAGCTTCAACTCACTATAATAATAGGTGATTGCTGATTTTGTTTTATCTGGCTCAACATATACTTTGGTCTAGTCAATCATGCACTTTTACTGGGGGTATATAAACATAAACACTGAACAATATAATGTTTAGTCATTTGTCCAAATGTATGACAAGTGTCTTTAGCAAAATGGACTTTATAATAAAACAGAACTAGAATAATCTGTTAATATCTCATATTTGACTCATATGAACAATTCCAAAAATAGACTTAGAGATAGCTTGTCTAAATCAAGATCTTAAGTTTGTTCTGTGCTTTTGGTTCTCTATATTGTTTGGTTTCTTTTGAAAAACTGTTACTTTATCTCCTCTCTTTATTAAAATTGAAGAATGCAGTCACACAAAGAAATTTTCCCAAATTTGACTTCACATTATGCTGCCTTCCAATATGTTCTTTAAATTATTATATAGTTCCTTGACATTAATTATACAAGTTTTATGTATTTAAAAATTGTAATGAGAATATTATAGATTTTAAAATATGAGAATATTATATAAAGGATATTGTAAGATTGCTCTTTAAAAGATATGTCAGATTGTTTCTTTTTATTCATATCAAGAACCAGATGGGTACAGATGGTGTCAGTATGATGTATCCATAATAATGTTCTCCAGCTCTTGACTCTGGCAGATGATTTGCTTCAGCATCTGTTCTTATAGCTCATGAGGCCACTATGTACTACTTCCGTGAAACCACCATTTTCTAATTTAAATATTTCATTTGCAGTGATTATCTAAAATTTCTTGTAGAAAGTTTTTTATTAAGTCATTGCTTATATTCACATAAATCCCCTACCTCCTTTTGGAGAAAAAGTCTTTTTGTATCTCCCAAATCCCAGTTGCTATCCTCTTGCATCAGCCTTAGGTTTTACAAAAGAAGGTTTGGTTTGATTCTTTGCTGTCAGATTTTGGAAAATGGAATGGCTTACAGTGAGCTTTAAACATGACCAGAGATTATAAAAGGGCCTTAGAGTCCTGCAAACTTGTAAAACATTTTTGTTTTAATATATTTTTATGAATTATTTGAGGATTTCATACAATATATTTTGAACATGTTCACTCTTAGTCCTTACCATTCCTCCAAGATCCACACTTAACACCCTATAACCTTCAAACTTTGTTTCCTTTTGTGTCTTTTTTACTTTTAAATAACACACCGATTCATCAAATTCAGTGTATGTTGTTCATATCGTCACTGGTTTAGGACCATGTAATGGATCATGGGCCAGTTATTAAGGACTACACACTTAAATAAAATGAATCTCCTTCCCCCAATCCACTAAGTATCAATAGCTCTTCCAGAGTGGAGGTGTGTGAGTCCCTCTGCTATACATGCCAGACTGCTGACAGGCCAGTGTGATCTTGTGTAGATCTTGCACAGGAGACCACAGCCTTTCTGCGCTGTTCAGAAGACATGTTTTTTTTTTTTTTTTTTTTTTTTTTTTGTTCAGTTCTTGTGACTCTGGCTTTTACAGTCCCTCACTTCCTCCCAGCTTTCACAATGGTCCCTGAGCCTCGGGGAGAGTGCTGTATAGATATCCTATTTATGTCTACGAACTCTACTGACATTTATGTTCTGTATTTTTAACAGTTGTGGATTTCTGTGTTAACTGCCGTCAACTTCACTAATCCATGGATAGAGAGATGGGAATTTAAGGGAAACCTGGATACTATGTCTGTTTAGGAAAAAAGATTCATTCCCAGAGCCTGTGAGTTTCCAAACCATGGGTTCTTAGCCAGGTTTATAATATCAAACATAGTTTTCCTCCTGTGCAATAAGCCTTAAATTCAATAAGTAAAACTAACCAGTAGTTTATTGCCTCCATAACATTTGTGCACTTCTTTATCCATGGGTGTTTCTTGCGGGCTACAGGATCCTAGCTGGTTTGATGATCTTTTGGTCTCCCTCAGGATTTCATACATTACCTTCTGTATTGTCCATGCTAGCCAGCAAGTAGGGAGCTTCCTGGTCTCTACCATCTTGCGTTCTCCATGACCTATGAACAAAGCACATTGTGTCTTCAACAATAGACTTACTATCAACCTCTTGTGGGCAGCCAAGAGCGATGGCAATAGGCTGAATCGTTTTAGCATCACTTCTGGCCAACAACTAAAATGGAAGTATCTCATACCTGGCTTTTTATTCGGCAACCTATAGGTTCTGAGAGGAGGAATATGTCCTGTGTATGGTAACTCTGAGTAAACTCTGACGTAAAAACACACGTGAAGCTTATAAGGTAATAGGTTTCTGTATGACTTTTCAAATACCCTTAGTGCTAACTACCCATTCCCCACTCCTTCCTCTACTCTCCCCTCCCATCCTTCCCACCTAAAATTAATTTTCCTCTTCTCCTCCTCCTTTTGCTTCTCTTTAATTTTCTTCTTATTTTGTTTTTTTTTTTTTTGAGTCAGGGTCTCTCTCTATCTATATAGACCTGACTGCCTAGGAACTCACTATACAGACAAGGCAGAAACTCAAAACTCACAGAGATCCTCCTGCCTCTGACTCTTAATGCCTGGCCCACCTAACATTCTTAACATGCTTCAATATACAACAGCCATTTTTATTATTTTAGACATTATTCAACTATTCTGTACTAGCAGAAGACTCTTCACATGGATCTGCTGGTTTTTCTGTCAACCCAAGTTAGTTTCTGAGGAGCTCACTTACTTCTATCCCATCTGAAGAACTTAGACATACTTTGTATATTACCATTCCAAAAGGTATATTAACTCTGTTTAAGGCCATATGTCATATACTTCATTTAGGGTAAGCAATTCTATGCTAGTTACCCTTCTGACACTGGCTCACTGCATGTATCTAGTAAGAAAACAAGCCAGATTATATTTCTCTATTTCCTGCTTTGTTCCTCTTACTCAGAATGCCCACAGTGAGTTACAAGGTCACTCGTGAGCATGTAACTCAATATTGTATTATAGACAGAGTTGCTTAAACAACAGGAATGAGCGTTTCACAGCTCTGCAGAGTCACAGTCCATCAAATTATTAGCAGGGCCAGTGTCTGCTGTGGAGAACTTCCAGGCTTTCATGTGCTCTGTCTCTGTATGTGTGTATGGCTTTTCTTGGTGCGCATTCATGGAGAAAGAATATGCTGGTTAGTTTTATTTTCTCTGACACAACCTGGTGTCACTTAAGAGGAAACACCAATTGAGTCATGGCTCTAATCAGATTGGCCAGTTATGTGTGTGAGGGATTGTCATAGATGATGATCAATATGTGAGCGTCCAGCCCATGGTGGACAGCATGGTCCCTAGGCAGGTGGGCCTGTGCTATGTAAGAAGGCCAGTAAGAATGCTGTAGAGTGAGTCAGTAAACTGTGTTCCTCCATGGGGTCTTCTTCAGTTCCTGTTCGAGTTACTTCCCTAAAGAATGAATGGACTGTGATTTGGAAGTGTGAGGTTCCTCTGCGGTGGTGATATATTACATATTTAATAAAACCATATTTAATACGCTGCTTTTGTCAGTTTTATCACAGCACTGGAAGGGAGGAAAAGGGGGACAGAAACCATATTACGAAACCATCCAGTGTATAGTAACCCTCTATTTCACGTCTTAATTTTTCTAAACTTGTTCTCTTCCAAAGTATGATGGCATACTTACCCTGTGAAGTAACTGTGTGGCCACAGTAGACTCCTCGCTAAGGGAAAGTAAGGTCTTTTCTGATTATTTACTGATTATTCTATGCCTCTAAACAGTAGATGCTCAGTAAATGGTATTCTCAGAAAAATCCTACAAGTTTAACTAGTCCATCAATACATAGGAGTTCTTGGGGGATATTACTGCACTGTAGAAGCAAGGCCTTTTAGGAAATCACTGAATGATGCTTGTATTCACACTCGGGAGTACATGATCCTTATTCTTCATATTTATAAATTAGACAACTTCTTCATTAAAGGGTATTTATGGGTCTAGAGAAATGACTCAGAGGTCAGAGCATTGAACACTCTGCAGAGAACGAAGATGGCGTTCTCAACACCCATGTCAGGTGCTGATGTGGGATCTTTTTATACATTGTGAATATGCTGTATTATCATTTGCTAATAAAGAAGCTGTTTTAGCCTATAGTAAGGCAGCTTAGAGGTGGGCAGGAAATCCAAGCAGAGATAAAGAAGGAGGACAGAGTGAAGAGAAGCTGCAGGCTGCTGCCCAGAAAGCGAGATGTAATGGGACATAGGTAAAGCCAAGTAGCCATGTAGTAATACAGAGATTAATAGAAATGAGTTAAGTTATAAGAGCTAGTTGGTAATGAGCCTGAGCAATAGGCCAAACAGTTTGTAATTTTTATAAACCTCTGAATAATTATTTTATAAGCAGCTGCAGAATTGTGAGTGAAAGGGCTTTGTTCAGACCAAGGGGCCCAGACAGGACAGAAAAACTTCCAGCTACAAGATAGTTTACAACTACCTGAAACTCTAGTTGCAGAGGATCTGATGCCCTCTGACCTCCATGAACATTTGCATGTGAGTGCACATAAACTTGCACACACACAGCCACATAAATAAAACATCTTTAAAAATCATATTAAAAAATGAAAACAGTATTTACAATACTGGGCATCAGACTCAGAGGCATGCATGCTGGGCAAATGTTTTACCACTGAGTTATGTTCTCGATTTCCTTAGGGAAACATCTAAACACATTTATAACAATTAAAAATACTTGAAAGTGGAATGCCAAGATAATTCAAATTATCAATACTATAATAAATGCTTATTTTGTAGTAGTCTTTAAAATTTAGTTTTGAATAAACAACCACCTAAAACTGGTTCAATATTTCATTTAGCTCGGCTCATAATATACTTTGAGCAGCTCATTATGCGTTCATACTGCCCATCATGTTTTCAGCATATTATAACCATTAGAGCACTAGTACTACATCTTAGTGACATCCAGAGCTTGGGACTTATGATTGTGATAACTGCTTGTTAAGGCCAATGAAATGGCCTCATAAGTATTTTTATTTACTTGTATGGTATAGTTGACATTTAGAAAAGATAAGGCATGTATAATGATGCTAGCTGGAATCACGGAGATAAAAAGTAAAAACTAAGAAATAGGCTCTGAGGAAAAATAATGTCTTTTAAGCCTCATTATCTTTGCATGTAACTGGAGAGATTGGTATGAAGGGTCATACTCATGTATAGTCTTTAAAGGACATGAGATTAAAGATGCAAAGAAACACATTAACTTAGAGAAAAATAGGTCAAGGAGATACTTATGAAAACCATGACGATCACCATTTTCAAGTTTCCTGGCTCTTAATGAGGTACCTTCACCCCCCCCCGATTTTATCAGTACTTCATGTAATCCTTCATTAAACCATTTCTACAGAATATTTTCATAGCTTTAAGGATGTTCTGTTAAAAACTTTGGAAGTCCAAAATTTATTGTAGTAGTTTACTTTGATTTAAGTTGATTTCAGAATTTTTTGTTTAGGTATTGCAGCTCACTTTTGTATGTTTGTGGTGATATGTTATATATTTAATAAAACCTGGAATATCAAGACATCAACCCACTGTCAAACTTGGCAGAGGTAGTTTGCCTAACCCTAACTCATTAGTCCCATCACTTGAGAGATTGTTCTGGATCTCCGGGAGATCCAAGGATAACAGAGCAGTGGTAACTCACACAGCACAGGCATCCAGAGGATCTCTTCTATGAGTACAAGGCCAAACAGCTGAGCTTCAATGGCATACACCTTTAATCCATTAAATTAAAGTGGGGGAGGAGTGATTTATGACTTTAATCCCATAACTTCAGAAACAGAGATCTTTCTGTGTTTTCTGTAAATTCAAGGCTGACTACCAAATAGAGTTGCTCACGCCTTTAATCCTAACCTAGTTGGGATACAGTTGGAAGAAGAAGGTTTTTAAGTCAGGTGTAGGAAGACAGAGGAAGCATTAGAAGCAACCAGGAGCAAGGCTGAGGAAGCTGAAAGATAGCTGGGTGAGATCTGACTGTAGTGTTTCTTTCTTTGATATTTCAGCTTTTCCCAGATATCTGGCTCTGAGTTTCTTTTAATATAACTAGAATTCATGCTACATCTGTTATTACATAAAAATGACATTTATTGTACAAGGTGGCACACACATGCCATAGCACATATGTGGAAGCCAGAGATTAACTTGCAGGAGTCTGTTCTGTCCATTAAACTTAAGTTTGGTGGCAAATACTTTTATCTGCTGCCCATCTCACCAACTCATAAGCACGTTTTTGTATTTACCAAAGGTCTGCATCAAAATAATTATGATGGCTAATTTTGTCTATCATTATGAGTTAAAAAATATGTCGGGGTTAAACCTCTGGATATAGGGCAACTCTAAATATTTTTCTATCCTGAAGAGAGTGACATGACATATAGCTTTACTATATATGGATTTATAATATTGTGATTATTATTGAGATCTTGAAAAGGCAAGAGTAGGGCTAGGAAATGGGCTATTAAAGGACCATGTTGTTCACGGATTTGTCTTGCCATGGTGTGTCTCCATATGTCCCTTTTTCTGCTTCCTGGACACAAAGGATAAAGAGCAGCTTATTCCACATTGTACTACCATGGTAATCTTTCCTAGTGGATAAGAATAAGGGACCATGGTGTTGAACGCTGAACACTCTGAAACTGTGAGCTGCAAAATACATCTCTTAAGTTGTCTATGTTGGGTCCTTTGACCAGTGCTAGCTAGTGTACAAGAGTGGGATTCTAACACGGCAAGAAAATGTAGGTTGAACAGTGGAGAACCTAATGATATCATATGGTCCCCAAGTGAAAAGCCTGCAAAGGGAATCCACATCCCTAACAGCATAAGGCAGGATTACCAAGTGGGTATCAGTTCCCTGTAAGTGTTAGTCTCACTGAGAAGGGGTTACAGAAAGCTTATATTTCCTTTTTAAATCCTGGAACATATTTTAAAAAATTCAAGCAGCTTGTTACATTAAAATAGAACTCTGAACAAAGTAACAGCCTGAAAGAATAAAAAAATAACATTAGCAGATGCTTACTCTTTCCAAAATATACGCTGTAACTTTAAAGCTAATTTTAGAGACTAAATCGTTATAAGATAATTGTATTTAAATATTTTTTCTGGCATGTTCATTTATGTGTAAAAAGAAACAAAACAAAGCAAAAATTAGAGTTTTAATGAGGTACATGTTTAAAAATAAAGGAAATCCTTTAAAATCTGAGAAGCGTGGGAGAAGAAACCACAAGGAAACTGAGAACTTCAGAATGAGATGCTGTTGTTTTTGCCTAGAAATTACTTATGGTTATAGTGTTTTTACTAGGTGTTCCAAACACCTATCCTGACCTTTCTCTAAGCTGAGGAGAGGCGAGAGGAGGAGGAGAGTAGAGGGGGGGAAATGAGGAGAGATAGCATTGTCAATGATGAAGACATCTTCACAGTGTTTGATGTTGGCTTCTAGATAGAGTTTAAGTCTTGGCCATGAGATGTTTCTCATATGATGCTTTGATTCAGAACCAAGTTAAATAGCATCTGAGAATGATACATTCACTTTTTGTGAGTTTGGACGTATCAGAAGTTTCTGTCCCACTAGGAACTCCTGAATACCTGGTAGTTAATTAATTGACTTCCATGCTTAATATTACTTATAAATGCTTGCCTGGTAGATCAAGATTGTTACTAACTCTTACACTTAAATAAACACATGTTTATATTTATGCTTTGCCATGTGGCTCATGGCTTGTTACCTCATTTTTACGTGTCCTGCTTGCTTGGGCTGGCTGGCATCTTTTTTTTTTTTTTTTGCTCTTCCTCTTCCCAGGATTCTTCTAGTCTGGTTGCACTGCCTATACTTTCTGCTCAACTACTGGCCAATCAGCATTTTATCAAACCATTTTGAGTTACAGATCTTTACAGTGTACAAGAAGATTATCCTATAGCATATCTCACTTTCTGTCTAATTAAAACTAAGATTTTAACATCAATTCAGTACAAGTATAGTACTAAAACAGTTATTAAATAAGAATTACAGTAACAATATCCAATCAATTTGCATTTGACAAAATTAGACAATTATCTATTTTATCTTGGTGAATCTAAAATTTTGTATCTAATTTAGTTTTCATTATAATAAAGGAAAATTATAATTATAGCTATTCTTCAACTCCATCAAAAACATCAGAAGGATAAAATGTTACCTAATAACAGGGACCTCAAACTGTCCAGACAGTCATCCAAGTGCCTCTGCAACATTGGGGCATCCAACTCTGTCCTACAGACCTAGAATATCTGAAAGACTTATTTGTGAAGCAGGATTTTAAAAGGATTGTCTTAACTTGTCTTGGCAAAGTTTTACAGTCATTTTCTTTTACATCCAGCTTGTCTAAGTTAAGACAGCATACTGTCAGAAGTCAACGCAATGATAATTTCTTGCCCAGTTGCTAGCTTCTGTCATGTGGAGTTTCTTCAATGTTTATCATCTTCTCTGAAGTAGATTGGTGCTGCCAGGAGCAAATGTGTCTCACTGTAATGAAAAGTCAGGTTATGTTTCTATTAAATGCTATATTCTGTAAGTCTCTGAAGTGCTTGGAGATTATCTGTCTGAAATATATCTTTGTATACATAGAAAACCTAACTAACATGACTGTAAGTTTGCTATCATAGATGACTATTAATTTTTATTTCTTAACTACATACTAGATTTTTTTTTTTTTTTTTTTTTTTTTTTTTATGACCATCCCCACTTAGGTCAGTCAGGTCAGTCTCTCTCTTTTTTTTTTTTAACTTTATTTATTTATTTATTTATTTATTTATTTATTTATTTATTTGCCTTGGTGTTTGCCTGGAACTGGAACTACAGACAGTTGTTAGCTGCCATGTGGGTGCTGGGAATCGAACCCTGGTCCTCTGGAAGAGCAGACGGTGCTCTTAACCACTGAGCCATCTCTCCAGCCCCCATACTAGATTTTTAAATGAGCTTCATAGATACCCAAAATAAGAGTAGAAATATACATACAGTATAACAAAATTAACTCTAAATTTGTATCAATAAACCAAAATCCACACCAATGTAAAATATGTAAGATTAGTACTTGTTTTTTTGATGGAAATAGATTCAATGATCTACCCTTTTAAAAATATTATTTATATATCCTTCAGTGTATAAGAGCATTATCCCACAGCACAGGATATGACTGAAGATGCAGGCCCCCAATGCCCTTACAAGGCCAATTCCTCTGTGTGGCTATGAGAGTCGTTCCTGGAGATGCAGGTACCTCAGCACCTGCTCTTGTGGATCTTGGAACAAATATCTTACCAGACCCCCCAAAGTTATTTTATGATTCTTGCATTAAATTCATTTCTGAAAAATTCATGCATGTGTTTTCTGCTGTGGAACTTTCATATATCAATAGGATTTATTCATATTCAAGGTTCCTGGTGGAGTTCAGCCTAAGGGCTTCAGAAAGGCCAGACGATTGCTGCATTCCTATTTCCTACAAAATCAGAAACAGAAATACTCTTTGACCTTTATCAAGCTACTGAAAGTCCAGGACTGAGAATAATAGTGGGTATCTGCTTTGTGAAGTAAGAAAATTAGTTATAAAGCAAATAAAGTACCTAATGTCATTCCCGGAACACAATAAGCAACAGTGAAAATTACTGTTTGAATTATTACCTCTGTGTAGGCCTCTGTCACTTGGAAAGACAGACATGATCAACACTGTGGCCACTCTACCAAAAGAAAAAAACTTCATTCACCCTTGACCTCAAGGACTTGCTACAAAACTTAGCTCTTAGTAGGTGTTTAAGGTTTCTTTAGTGCCTCTTTCCATTGAAGTGTCTGCCAGTTAAAATGATTCTTAAGGTTTCCAGAGCATGCTGTCTTTTGGCATGGAGATTAGAATATGTCTCCACCACATGCAGGTTTCCTTGAGAAGAAGAGATGAAAGAGAATTAAAAGAATCAGCTTTGTATGTCCTCCATTTCAGTGCTAAACTTTATGTATGATGATTAAGACTAAACATTCCCGTTTTATGCTCCAGCCCACAAACCTATAAACCTACAAGCTCTTCACAATTACCATAGTGGATTTTTTATGCCATTACATTAGGTGACATATGGTCAGTGAAGTTTTGTCCTGCCCTAGTGTATGTATGTGTGGTGGGAATGGTTCTATGTTTTTAACAGGTGACTTTTGCATCATTTTAGGATGCAGCCCTTCAAACTATTATAGAAATTTTTCATACATTTCTTTGTGTGTGTTTGGGTGTGAGTGTATGTGTGTATGTGAGAGAGAGAGAGAGAGAGAGGGAGAGAGGGGGAGAGAGAGAGAGAGAGAGAGAGAGAGAGAGAGAGAGAGAGAGAGAGAGAGAGAATATATAAATATAGAGAGAGTAAATGTGCATGCATGTGCCATAACATAGGTGTGGAGGACCAACCTTTGGAGTTGGTCCATACTTCCCACCTTCTTTGAAACAAGGATTGTAGTTGTGCAGACTACTGCATGTGCAAGCTACCTGATGCATGAACTTTTGGAGAGTCTCTTGTTTCTGCCTTATCTCACCTTAGGATCACTTGGAACAGAGACTTTTATTATTCTGACTTGCTTTCCATGGGTTGTGGATATCCAAATTCAGGCTCTAATGCTTGCACAGTGAATGTTTTACCTACTGCAGCTGCCTCTGTTCTACTCCCCAAGTTTGTAAAGTAAAATTTTCTATTTTTGATTACTTAACACTGCAAATACAATCATCAACACTTTGTTGTGACATAGGGAGCGACATCTCAGAGTGATTAGATATTAGACATTTTGATCCTGATACTAAAGTGTCTAGCATTTGTAAGCTGTAGAGCTTCATAGTTTTGTGTTTGATTTTTTTCTACTGTGAGGCATTTAGCCATATTTTCTTGTTGCCATTAATAATCGTGTCTTTAAATACTGGCTAATTTTCATCTTCAGATAACAGCTACAGCAACAAGTATCCCAACCAAAATAACAAATAAACAAAAACAGAAGAAGAAGCTTATAACTGGCTCAAGCAAAGAATCAATTAACTCTGAGAACTCAGGGGTATTTCTATGGGTTAATGTGACATTTTAGAGGGTGTAGACTATTTGGTATTATTTTTGACCCCTTGGGGCTTTTTTCCCGTTTTTTTCTGGTTTCTATTGGAATTTGAGTAATTGTTTGAGCAAAAAAGTAGCCTTTAGCAATGTTAGACAGAATACCAGTTGAGAAAACTGAGGTAGGTCTCAATGGCAAGGTCAAATGCCCTTAAATTAACTCTCTATGTCATATATAATGGTATAGTCTCTTTGAAAATATTCTGCCAGTTTCCTAAAAAATTAAACGAGATTTAACATTTGACCCAGAAATTCCTTTTTAAACTATATCTGGAAGTTAAAAACCAATTTCCACATAAAATGCCCATTGGGTATGCTAGTTCACACACACAGGCACTAACTTTCAAAGCAGCCAATGCTCATAAGAGATTAAAGATGGACATGACCTTTCAAATTCAGAAAACACACACACATACACAATGAAATGATATCTATCCTTACAAAGGAGTGGAAAGATTCATGCTAATTAAGACCATTATCCATAAAAAGATATCAATAAAGATTATACAATTATTCTGTTTATAGGAGATTCCCAGAAAAGGTAAGTCTCTGGAGAGAAAATCAATTGGTTCTTGGCTAGGACTTGAAGATGCTGTATGACATAATTCTTTTGAGTGATGAAAAATTTTCAAACTTAATTGTGATGATGATTTCACAAATCTGCAAATACATGAAAAGTGCTAAAGTGCATATTTTAAAGGAATAAACTGTATAGTTGTGAAATACGTCACAATAAAATAAGTTTTCCAGGAGCTGCGTGGCTCGATACCTTTTCTCTCATAGCAGCATTTCAGCTTCTTTCCTTGCCGTCTTCGTGTCTCTGGTGGCCCTCTGGCATCTGTCTGGTGTATGTCTCTGCTCTGAGACGTTCTCGAGTTTTCTTAGCCTGGTAGCCCCCCCCCCACACTTCCTGTATGCATTGGCCAATCAGCTTTTATTAAACCCATAGGGAGACAAATATTTACATTACCACCATAATCCTACTATATATGACTGACAAACAAATAAATCTGAATATTCTACATTTACATTGTGAAACAGAAAATGCTCCCATAAAAGCTTTGTGTTTGGACTATCCCCTTCCCCTCCCCCCATTGCAAGGGATGTTGCTGACTGAATTTACTTATGGAGTGAAGAAAACAGGATTTTTTACATTAAAGATATGGAAGTACAGTACCAGAAAAAAAATAAGATTCATCAGCAGACAAGAATTTCTCCCATTTTAGTTGACTCTTAGCAGTGACCTCTCTTTCTTTTCATTTTGATTGTTACCATGGGGATGACGAGACTGTAACCACATGCAGTATCTGCTGGAAGTTTCTTACAGTTTGTTAGAAGGTAGGAGCAGAGGGCAGAGACTGCAGGAGGGTTGCAGGGCCAGGCTGAAGACATTTTCTGACCCTGTGTGGGCTGGTGGGAGGTCCTGGACTCAACCTGGGTCTGTACACCATTTTCCCGTTTGTCACAGATCATCAGAGTAGATCCTGGGAAAGACATGTTCACTTATTAACTCGGGTGTTTTATAAAGTTCTCCACAGTACAGTTTCTACTTTATTGTTTTTATATTACAATTAAAAAGAAAATAACTGAATAATGACATTCCATTATCAAGTGAATTTAAATAGGAGAGAGCAGAACAGTACTAGTGGTTCAATCTGAACTCTTTAGAAGCAAAAGTTATATTAATAGTAAATATATTCTATGTGCAATTTTTTAGATTGCTGGAAAAACGTCATGTTAGGGAGTGATAAGAACAAATACTAATTACATATTTCATGTTATGTAAAACTTACATAAATATGACAACATTATGAAGGAGAAAAACACTATGCCTGTGCCTATGTAAACATGAATGTAGATGAATGTATGCATGTTCAGGAAGAACATATATTATTTGTAGGAATTTAGCTACTAAAGTAGATTACAGAATAACATTTTGTCTATCAAGTAATCTAAATGTCTTTCAGATGACCAGCTACTCAGAATTCTAAAAATCATGAAAAACTTAAAAATGAGATGTGAGATTGGCTAGTATTTATATTTGTGTGATTATTTAAATGCTTTAAACAGTGGTGTGCTACATTATAGCTGGATGAGTGCCTATCTGAAGAGCACTGACTGTTGTGGGGTACTGTTTCATGGAATGTCTGATAGCACTGACCTATTTTCCATGCCATGGAAAGAATCAATTTTCACTTTTAGCCCAAGTACAAAGGGAATATTCTTTAATTAATTTCAAAGTTTTTTATCACTAATTTGATCAACACAAATTTAACACCTTTTACAATATGCCTCTCAATGGCCCAGCTCAAAGAATAGCTCTGATTCAGCAGGAAACATGCATTCTTGTGTCCAAATTCCCAGTATTAAAATCTGAGCCAGTACTGGGCAGGATAAAGAAGGAAGACCGTGGTTTTATGTACAGTCTGAGCTAGATAGGGCCACCTCCGCTTCAAACCCAGGCTTCACATTATATAGAAAAGATGTATGTGCCAAGGTTTCCAGACTCCTGTTCATGAAATAAATGCAGAAAATTCAGGATGGAGAGTAAAGAAAGCTGCAGTATCATACAAACCACTCTTGAGTTACCATTTCCTAGGTTGGTCCTAAGATTTCAGGACCAGGGATATGACATTAGATCTAGAGAGGAGAGTGTTCAGCTAACTACCAACAGGCAGCCATGGCTGCACTCGATGTCTCAGCAAACTATCCCTCTCTTGCTCAGGGTGAACTCCATGCTGAGGAATTTCTACTTCAACAAGTAGATTTGGCAACATCACAGAAAGTTCATGTCTGTTTGCCAGAATTTCCAAATCTATGACTACAGGTGGGAACAGTGCATTTAATGATTCCACTTTGTAAAATTCTAGTGGGAAGGTAGTGGCCTAAAACTGGTTAGATTACACTAGAAAAAGTCAAAAGTTTCTTTGTAGAGTAACATCTCTTTTCATGAAATACCATATTGCTTCATAATATTTGGACTAATTATATTTATTTAAGCAAATTCATGGAACTTGGATAATTATTTAAACCCAAGGGTGAAGTAACATAAATAAATCAATTCATGGGCCAGCTAGAAGTGAGGTTAGGGCAAGAGTTATGGCTGTATTCAAAGTGAACAAAGTGATGTGGGGCAGCTTGCAGTCATATAAGGACTGGAGCGTATTATGGGTTTTCACATTATTAGTAACTGTGAAGAGTCCAATTTTATATGATTACCACAGAAAATTGTGATTAAATGTCTGTTTTAGTGTACGTAACATTAGAGATCATGTTAATTTCACTTGCCAGGACTTGTCTTAAGAGCATAGAAAAACATTTTTGAGGGTATATTCAATTGAATATTAATAAAGGTGTCCAAACTAGTAAGTTCCAGGTTACTTACCAATTAGCTTTTAGAGTTCATTGTGATTAAATCCTGCTCTTCATGGTTAAGCCCCCTCACCTTGATATGTAGAAATGAAACATTTCACTTTCTTTGGGCTTTGGAAGCTCATCATTATCTCTCTGGAACACCAAGCAAACCTGAGAGGTAAGTAGCTCTGAAGTCTATTGATAAGATAAATGGACCTCCTAATTGTCTTGATAATCTTTTAAAAGTTTTGCCTGCTGCAAGAATACTCTTGGCCAAATTTTGCTTCAGATTTTATGCATATAAGAGAAGCTAAGAGAGACAGGATAGGAAAGGGGGACTGGGGTGGGGGGAGAAGAGGGTTGGGAGGAAGGGGGTAGAAAGGAGAGAGAAGACAATCAGAAAGAGATTAGATAGTAAAACAGAGGAAAAGATGCCTTCTTTGCTTCAGGAATTCTCCCATATCGTTATTGTCTTTAGTCTTTCTGGAAATGTGAGCCTTATTCTTGT
Source organism: Sigmodon hispidus (assembly GCA_004025045.1). Taxonomy (NCBI): domain Eukaryota; kingdom Metazoa; phylum Chordata; class Mammalia; order Rodentia; family Cricetidae; genus Sigmodon; species Sigmodon hispidus. The sequence continues at coordinate 273,621 of PVIH01000377.1, read as the reverse complement.
ATAAGCTCCCCCGAGTGTGGGACACAGGAATAACAGTAGGCTACTTTGTTCTTGCCGTCATATCTGGAAACACGTGACTGTATATGACCAATGAGGAGTAAGGTTCTAGGTGGACCTGAAGCTGCTAGTGAGGTGTATTTAGAACTGATCACTCTGAGTTATCTGAGCAGTTTCATTGAGGTCATGTTCTTCAAGAAGAGCAAGGGGGCAGATTCTTTACAAAACAACCCAGTCCTGCCTGGCAACACTCGGAGTTCCATGCAGTGTGACCTTTGTTGGGAATCTTTTATTTTTCTTTGTTCCTGAGACTTTCATACATGTATACAATAAGGTATGGTCACATCTACAAACTCCCTCCCCTTCTTTCTTTAACTTCCCATATTACCCACAGCATGTCCTTTTTTCTACTTTCCTTTTTTCTGTCTGTCTCTGTCTCTTTTTATCTCTGCATCTCTCTCTGTTTCTTTCTATAACCACTGAGCCCAGTTAGTGTCTAGTGTGGGGACATTCACCAAAAGCATGGGAAACCTATCAATGACCTCATTCTCCAAAAGAAATGATGTTTCTCTGAACCCCAAAATGATCAGCGACAATGGTTGCTATGTAGGAGGTGGAGCCTACAATTTCCATTATGCCAGGAAACTGGCTACCTTAATCTTTAACCACAGTGTCTGTGAGTTCTTGAGTACAGTAGCCATGTTATGCTTAGAACAGTCCATCTGATCACACATTCTTTTCACCTCCTCTTCCAGGATGTTCCCTAGTCTTGCCTGGAGTGGGCTCAGGGTTTTAGAAGTGTTCATTTATGGCTTATCCACCAGCCTCTTTATCTGCACTTTGACTAGTCATGTATCTTTTCATTGATCACAGAAGGAATCTTTTTGACAGAAGAGTAACTTAGGTCTCACGAACACCTAGTTAGACTGTTGGCAGCAGATTCATTTATCAAAAGGAGAATAGAAGGTTATTGTAGGGCCTGTGATTCTCCCAGCAATAGCTTTTGACTAGGATTATAATACCTGACATGAGATTCCTTCTTGAGGAATAAGCCTAAAATCTAGTCAGTTACAAGCCCTATAACAGTACCCGTGAAGATGTCTTTTTTTGGGGATCAGTATTGCATCATACAAGGGCCAGTGCTGGGTAAGATCACTGACATCTCCGGTAGCCTGGCACCTAATAATATTATGAAAGTCAGTCATCAGGGAAGAATCTCTGTAAGGCTCTGAGCTTTATTTCTTTGTTTGCAGCCAAAGTATGAGGTGTCCCCAATACTAGGATCTCACCATGTTATTAGGGAGGGTAACCAAGGGCAATGACAGTAGCCTGTGTAGATTTGGAGACCTCTGTGGCCTCCCTGACCAGTAGCTTACAGGGAGGTATCCTATACCTTGTATTGTATTTAATAGACAATAATCTTCTGAGAGAGACATTGTTCATCTATGCAGAGTAGTTTTTTTTTTTTATAAAAACCTCTGTTTGTAAAATTTGCATTTTGAAATTAACTTACTAACAAGATATCCATATGGCTTTTTCATAGACTGTTAGTTTTGTTGACCCATCCACTCCTCCTCCTCCTCTCTTCATCTCTCTGCTTTCAACTGCACTCGGTACTCTCCTTTCTCACTTTGCCTGGACTCTGCCATCCCTATGATTGTTTTTCTTTTATGAGAATTGAGGCTTCCAGGTGGCTTTTCAGACCCCTTCCTTTGTGGTATCTCTCCCATCCACTGGCAATTTCCTCATACTCCCATTCCCCTCCTGCTTAAGTCTTTCCCATCCTGTGTACAACATCTCTACTTTCCTGTTACCTACAGCCTACTGCCCATCCCTTAATGAATCCCTGATGATCTCCTTCTACCTTCCCAGCTTCTACTTCTGCTACAAGTTAAACATATAAAACAAGAGATTTGACACTAAGATCTGCAAAGGAAAGGTAACTAACACAGTTCTGAGCCTTACCTACATGATGTAGTATAATTTTTCTAGCTTCTTCTATTTAGCCAAAATCTTCACATTTATTTTTCTTTATAGCTGAGTAATATTCTATATTTTCTTCTCCATTTGTCCATTGATAGAAGTCTAGTTGGAATTCTATCTCCAAGGTATTGTGAATAGAGCAGCAACTAAGCAGAATGTGTGGGGATCTCTGTAGTAGGGCATAGAGTTCATTGAATTTAAATATAGGAAACGTATAGCTTTGCCAATTGGCAGGTCTATTTCTGCTGTTTTGAGAACTCTCCAGACTAAATTCCAAAGTGGCAGGACTAATTTCATCTCCAGGCCACAGAGTATATCCTCTCTCATTACATTCATGCCAGAATTTGTAATTATTTATATTCCTCACAATGGCCATTCTGACTAGGGTGGAGAGAATCCTAAAGTATTTTAATTTTTCATTTCCCTGGTGCCTAGGGTTTTGAACACTTTTAAAGGGTGTCCTAGCCACTTATATTTTTTCTTTCAAGAATTTTTTTGTTCAGTCCCAAAGGCCATGTTTAAACTAGTTTCTTTATTTAAAAAATATTTTCTTTATTAGTTCTTTGATCTTTTGTGTCTCTACATAAAACATTTAATAATTACTTTCTTTGCATCTCAAAAAGATAGCTTAGAAATTTTGATTGATGTTTCATGGAATGTGTATAAAGCCTTTAGTATGAAACTCATTCTTGCAGTATTAATTTTTCTAATTTGTGAGCACAAGATGTTTCCCATGTTTTACTGTTTTTTTTTTTCAACTTCTTTCTTCAGTGTCTTGCTTTTCTGTCATAGAAAGCTTTTGTTCCAGTGTCTTAACATTTTTATCTTAGGGCAAGTTTTTTTTTTTTTTTCCCAGATATTTGGGTTTTGTATGTGCTGTAAATGGGATTGTTTACTTGGTATCCTGTGTAGTCTGTTTGTTATTGATGTATAGGGATGTTATTTATTTTTATCTGTTAACTGTTAAAGGGAAGTTCTTCAGTCCTGCCTAAACCTGCAGTCCAGGTAAATCTCTTTCATCTTCAGTTCTGCAGCAACTTGTAAATAATATTCAAAGGCTTATAGTAATTACCAACTATTTGATCTATGACTCAGGCTTCTTATTTGCAAGCTCTTGCATCTTAAGCCAACCCATTTCTATGAATCTATATATTGCCATGTGGTCCTGTAGCTTACTGGTATTTTAGCATCTTGCTCTTGGATTCTTCATGTGTCTGTCTCGCCATAGGTCAGAACTGCTTCCTTATTAACCAGCAACACATATTTACAGCATATAGAAAAACCATTCCACAGCAGCTAATTTTTAATGCTCTTACTTTGATGGAATTGTTAGATGTAATAATTTTTGGTGGAGTTTTTATAGTCTCTTATGTGAAGAATCATATTATCTACAAATAGAAACATCTTGAATTCTTTCCCTATTTGCATGCTCTTTATTATTATTATTTTTTTTTGTTGCTCTAGTCAAGATTTAAAGCTAAAATTGAAGTAGAAAGAATGGAAAGAGCAGGCACATTTGCCCTGTTCCTTATCTTATTGGGGATTTTTTGGATTTTTTCTCTATTTAGCATAATAATTAAGCCTATGGTTTTGTTGTGTGTGGCCTTTATTATATTGATATATGCTTCCTCTATTTCTAGTTTCTTCATGACTGTAACTATTAAGGGATGTTTAACTTGTTAAAGGCATTTTCTACATCTAATAAGAAATATAATCAATTTCTTCTTTGAGTCTATTTACATGATGGATATTATGTATTGATTTACATGTGTTGAACTCTCTCTCTATCTCTGATATGGAACCAACTTGGTTTAAAGAAAGGTCTTTTGATATGAGCTTGGATTCAGTTAGCTAGGATTTTATTGAGATAATTTGCATGTATGTTTACCTGGAATCTTGGTCTGCATTTTTCTTGTTTTGTTTCATGTTCATTTGGTTTAAGTATCATGGTAGTATTATCTTCATAAAAGAGTTTGAGAGCCTTTCTCCTTTTCCTATTTCATGGTGTAATTTGAGTAATATTGGTATTGATTCTCTTTGACATTCTGGTAGAATTCTGTAGTAAGTATATCTGGTCCTGAGCTTTCTATAATTGACAGAATTTTTGCTATTATTTCAGTCTTTTTACTAATTATAAATATGTTTAAATTTGTTATTTTACTTGACTGAATCTTGATATGGTGTATGCACTTAGAAATTCTTACATTTCTTTCAGAGTTTTCCAATTTAGTGGAATATAGTTATTTTTTTGTTTTGATTTTTTTTATTTTGAAATGAGGTCTTGCTAGGCAACCTTATATGGCCTGGAACTCAGTAAGTAAGCTAGGTTATACTAGAACTCACATAGACCTACTTGCCTGTGCCTCTTAAATGCTGGGATTAAAGTCATGTGCCACTACCCCCAGCTGAAATATCATTTTTAAAAGTATATTCTTAGGGATTTTAAAATTTTATTGATATCTGTTTTAATGTCTCTTTTTTGTTCCTAACTTTATTTTGTTAATTTGGATCCCCTCTCTCCTTTGAAGGGTAATTTGAAGGATTTATTAATCATTTTGTATTTTCAAAAAGACCAATTCTTATTTTTACCTAATTTTTTTTGTATAATTTAAATTTTTTTCAACTTCTTTATCTTGACTATCTCTTCTTGCTTAATATTTTACAGTTCTGCTATTCTTGTTTTTCCATGGCCTTATGATTTATCATTGAATTGATAAGAGCTCTCTCTTTCTCTTTCTCACTCTTAGGCACTTAATGCTGTAAATATTCCTCTCATGACTGTCTTCATTATGTTTGATAGATATTTGTATGCTGTGTTTTTATTTTCTTTTAGTTTGAGGATTTTTTAGTTCCTTTTTTTTATTTTCCCAGTGACACAGTTATTATTCAATAGTGTATCATGTAGTTTCTATGTATTTATATATTTTCTGTAATTTTATTTCTCTTGAAATTTGACTTTTTCTCCCTTGGAGTCAAAAGGTGCTATCTTAATTTTCTTACATTTGCTAAAACTTTGTTTGTATCCTAATAGGTAATAAAATTTGGAGAAAATTCCATAATATGCTAAGAAATATATATGTGTTCTTTACTGGTCTTCTTGGTTTTTTTGTTTGCTTGTTTTTTTTGTGTGTGGAATGTCCTATAAATGTCTGATAGGTCTGTTCTGTTTATGACATCATTTAGTTCTAGTGTATCTACCTCTGCTTAGTTTTTGTCCAAGTGGTGTGTCTGTTGTTGACAGTAGGATATTAAAACCACCAATTATCACTGCTTTGGAATTAATCATTGGTTTTACATTTAATAGAAAATATTTAAAATTGGATATAACACTATTTGTTTTATACATCTTTAGACTTACAACATCTCTGATGCATTTTTTCTTTAATGAATATGAATAGACCTTCTTTATTTCTTTTGGCTTGAAGTCTATTTTGTAAGATATCATCTGGCTAAACCTACCTCTGTCTTAGTTCATTTTCTTGGAATTCTTTTTTTTAATCTTTTTTTCTTTTCTTTTCCTTTTTTCCCCCTAAGTTGGAGTCTATTGTTGATGGTAAGGGGTATTTCTTGAAGATAGCAAACACATGATTTTAATTTTCTGATTCAATCTGCTAGTCTGTGTCAATTGCAGAGTGGGGGTTAAGGAAGGCAATTAAATTTATAGTTACTATTGAATTATTTTAATTAACAGACTTGTTACTTATTTATTCATTTCCTGTGACTTGTGGGTGTGTTTATCCTCCCAGACCAAAGTGTTCTCTCCAGTATCCTCTGTAGAGCTAGCTTAAAAGTGATAAGTTTCTTTAGTGTGTTTTTATCATGAAAGATTTTTGTTTCTCTTTCTACTTTAAAAGATAGTTTTGCTGGGTATAGCAGATAGTCTGGCTTAACAGTTGTGATCTTTAATAACTTGAAATCTATCTTTCCATTCTCTCTGGCTTTAAGTGTTTTCAAATAAGTGTTATTCCAATTGACTTATCTTTATAATACTTGACATCTGTCAGTACCATTTTTTTATTCTATTTTTAATATGCTGACCATAATATGTCAAGAGGAGTTTTTTTTTTTTTAACCTGGTTCCATGTTTTCTCTAAGTGTGGAAAATACTCTTTTATAATTGTATTGAAAATGCATTTTATGTCATTGATATGGTATTTTTCTCTATCAGTTCTAAATAATCTGTAGTTTGGGTCTTTCCATGGTAGTTAAGCTCTGTGTTGTGTTAGTGGGTTTCTATAAATTTATTATTGACCTGTACTAATCATTTCCTCTCTCTTTTTTCTAGCACCAAGTCTCTGTTTCCACATAATCCATATTCTATTGACAAGGCTTTCCCCTCTGTTTTTTTACTTAGTTTATTGAGGCTTTTATTCTCACCATAACTTTAGTTTGATTTTTTAAATCAACATTTCTTTTTTAAAAAATTAAATTCCACCTTAAAAAAATTATTTTAAAAATGCATGTGTGTTTCTGTCTTGAAACTTATGAGTTTGTTGATTTAAGTTTTTACTCCTTTTCAATTTTTTAAAATTCTATGCTTCTTTAATTTTTTTTTAGTAAAACAATTCATAATATTGTGGAGAATCAAATGTTTTGCATTGAGATGCTGCTTTCCTCTGTGAGTTTGCATCTAAAGTCAGAGGTACTATTCCTAGCCTTTCTGTGATGGTCAGTTATGTTCCAGGCCAGGTTGGGCCTCCTACATGGGTTGCAACTTTTGTGTGGAGGAGTAGAATTTTCTATCTCTGTGGGCCTTACTGTAATGCTGCTCCAGTTTCCTCCCTGCATCCACAGCTTTGACCATTTTAAAAGCCTCACGTATTTGTGGGGCCATAATGTGAATCAAGGCAGGTTCACACGGTAAGTTGCAGTTTCTCTTCACCCATATTTACTTGGAGGCCCTATCTTGGGGAAGCTCCACCTACTTTCTTGGGTCTTCAGCTTGGGACATAGAGCTCCCTGTGTGTCTGTGGGCCTCACCTGACATCACCTATTAGACTTCTAAGATCATAAGTTTGATGTTGGGAATGGAGTTCAACATTACTGTACTTACCTCGCATGGATAAAGTTCTGGGTTCAACATGCAGCACTGAAAAATATTTGTATTAAGTTTGTATATTCATATCATTTGTTGAAGCAGTGAATATTATGCATTCATATAGACAGCCAAAAGTTCTTCTAAATAATATAACATCTGTCAATGTATTTATCCTAGTTATTTAAATATTTTTTATAGAAGGGTCACTCTGAGTTTGACAGTGGTGGGACACACCTTTAATCCCAACACTCAGGAGGCAGAGGCAGATGAGTCTCTGTGAGTTCAAGGCCAGCCTGGTCTAAAAATTGAGTTCCAGGACAGGCTCCAAAGCCACTCAAAGAAACTCTGTCTGGACAAGCAAACAAACAAAAAACGAGCAAACAAAGGAAGGGTCAATTTGCTTGATCAAAGACAAGTGAGGGTTCATGACAATGTTTGTAGTTTTCTGTGCAACCCCAGACCACTTGAAACTTGGCGTACTTTCATCCTGTATGTATGGGAGTATTTTTAATGAGAAAGTCACTGGGTATCTACATTAGAGAGTCTTATGGACAATGCTTACACATAAGTATCTGAAAGTTATAACTTTTCATCCTCAGGAGTAGGTCTGGTAAATAAGTATAAAGATAGCCCGGTAGATATTTAGTTCCTGTTTTGAACTAGAATAGCAGAGCTTTTATGAAAAAGTGCTTTGAAGCCTGGCTGATTAGATGAAAGCCTTGATGTGCATACTAGTTAGGTGATATTTGGCATCTGTGTGGGCTTGGAAGACAGCCTAATCTCGAAGGCTTCAACTACTACCTCATGCATGAGTCACAAATTATCCAGCTGTGTCACTCACAGTAAGAACATTGTGAGACATGAAATTTTATTGCCTGCTAATTTGTTACACTGATATTTTACTGCCTGTTTTTCCTTAACTTCAGTAATACACTTAAATGTTAGAATTCTAAGGTGATTCTTTATTAGAAGGAAGGGAGGGTTAGAAGGATGGGTGGGAGATGGACAGGAAGAATATGACCCACACTGTGTCCAGTTCTGGGGGTGAGGAGCATCCAAAACCTGGAGAACTAGAATGCTGGCTTCTGGGAATGGAGAGAAAAGCTGGCTAAAATGTGGGGTTTGTAGTAGGAAAGCTAAGCAGGAATGTTCCAGAGAAGGTGATGTAGACCCTTTAATCATCTGACTCTCTCTCTCTCTGTGTGTGTGTGTGTGTGTGTGTGTGTAGTGTGACACTTCTTGTACATGTCTTATAGACCTAACTTATTTCAGCTGTCAATTTATCAAACATTTGAATAGTTGGCTGATTAATGGGGTACCATTGCTATTAGAAGCCTGCAAAAAATAACAAAATATAATCAATTTTTTGATGAAAATTAGGATAGGCTATTGTGGAAAGAAGATAGAAGATTGGGACCTAGATTCTAATGACAAAAATGTGTTGAAACTTGAAGACAGTGGATGCAGCCAAGCATGTGAGAACAACTCTGTTCTGTTGTGATTAAGGATTATTTTTACATATCTGAGGGGCAGATTCTTATATTATCTTCTTGAGGCCAATAGTTTTATGTTCAAATTATGGGCTGAAATTTCACACAGATGAGCATAAACTCCTTGGGAATCCCAGTGGTCTGAACTGTAGTTTGAATGAACTATATGAGGATTACTCCACTGGCCCCAATACTGTGAGTAACCATTGGGTCAATTCTCAATACTTATGATTTTACTTATTCTCCACATTGGAAATCATCTCTGCAATCACCCTTATTAGGTCAAAGAGCATCAGGAACGAACAGTGAAGCTGTGAGTAGAGGCAGTTTGGGAACCATAGACTGGCAGACATCATGCAGATTCATGAGCCTTCATTTGTCCTCTTTCTCATTGGTTTCTCCCTTCTGCTTCTCATGATGACTGTCCCACATATTTCTTAACCCACCAAGCTACCTCCAAGTCCCTCTCTCTTACAAGAAACATAATTTCCCACCCTATGGAAAACAGAAAACACTTGCAATTCTCTTTAATTTCCCACTAAATATGTAGCAACCTCCATTCTTTCATGGACCCCTGTTTTCTGCTTTCCTTCATCTCTTTCTTTCTTCCTGTTGGGACCATCTCCTTCCCAATGCATGTGCTCAATTTTTTTTTTTGTTCTTCAGCCAACAGTTTCTCACAGAGTCTTGCCTGCTCTTCGACTTTCCAAACTTTTCTTCAACAATACCATGGCTAAATACCAAGGGCTTACTTGTCACTCTATTTTTGATGTCATTTTCATTGCCTGTACCACAGCAATTGAGCTTCCATCCTTGCCTCTTTAACACAGTATTTTCTTCAGTGCTCATCACCATCTACTTCCTCACTGCTAGGTCTGTTTTTTTTACAATTTCAGTTATTTTCATGTTCAATTTTGGAATAACTGCTTGGAAAGTATTTTGCTCCTGGCATTGTTTGAAGCATTGTCACATATATTATTTGATCTAACAGCAGCAGCTTGTGTTTTGAGAGCTGTATTCCATAATTTATGAAGAGAAAAGGCAGCTTCATTTGATGACATCAACTTCTCCAGAAACTTTTCTCCTCTTAGTTTCTGCAAGATGACTTTTTTTCATTTTTATTTTTCTTCAAATCTTATCTTTTCTCTACAAGTGAAATCAATCCCATCCATATGTGTATGCCTGCTTTAATATCCATTTTCCTTGTGCTACTGATGTATCTTTAATGTCTTCTCAGTCATAGTCAAACCAAACTTAACCTAATTCATTATCTTTTCTTTCACATTTTCAGTAACTATCTATATAATGTACTTCACACACTAGGGCTCTGTTGGATGTTCTGGTGGCTCTAAGATAAGTAAAACACAGCTCCAATTTTAAGGATCAGGAGATAGATTTGTAAACAACTATAACATAGAGTGTGGATGCTATGATGAAAATATGAGAAATAAGAGAAGGAAGCTTGTAGCTGCTTGGTGGCCTGATAGAAGCTTCCCAGAAGAGTTTTTTTCTTTCTTTCTTTTTTGAAGTCTGAAAAAATTTCTAGGGAGGAAAGCAAAGATGAAAGTAATTTTTATTATTTTGAACCAGCACAAGCAAATGTATATAAGCTGTAGACAAGGAGTATCATGTGAGGGATCATATAACTCTCTGCTAGAGTCAACACCATTACTATTAAGTTATGTATCCAGGGAGCTTCTAGATTTTCTTTCCACTAATAAATAAGGCTACCCTAAATATTGTTGACTATTTTCCACTGGCCTTTTGAGACTGTAATATTCTCTCTTTCTTTGGTTAGCACTCTAATTAAAGTTCTCATAAATCAGTGTGAATAATTTATTGCTAAAGATTTGAGAAAATTTAGGTATTTTCTATAATCACATCTACTTTGTTTAATAATAATAAGTAGGCTTCTACATGTAGAAATCTTATTGTGGTAAGTTAAAAATTCATTGGCTTTGGAATTTTAGATATAACTTAGCCTTTTTATTTTATTATGTTATATTTTGTAGTACTGAGGGTCAAATTCAGAGGCTTATGAAGGTCAGACAAACACTAATCTATGGACCTCTGCTTGAGTAACATCTCCAGGACAAAGCAATTTTGAAAACCACCCTGTCAATGCGAAATTGGTTTAAAAAGAACTCCACTATTATTCTTAACTTATATAAAGCATTCTTGTCATTAGAGTTGTCTGGGAAGCTGTGGTTATATCAAGTGGAAGAAAGCTCAAGGGGATCAATGAGGGTAATTTTGAGAATGTGAGAAGAATATGTCAATGTGTCAGTTAAAAGGGCCTGGAATATGCTACTTATCAAAGAAACTATGAAAGAAGCCAGAAAAGTGAGATCCATTTTATTTGGAGAGGCAGATAGAAAAGGAAATAGTTATGGGCACTGTCTTTATGCAATAATGTTTCCAGATCCTCTGGACCATGAAATGAGGTGGTTTTGAATGAGTATCACTAACTGTCACAAAAGACTTCTGTGTAACAGTGCTTTATATCTGAGTCTTTTTTGTTTTATGCTTTGGCCTCATTGTAAAGTAATAAGCAGGATGATTGTTTATTTAATGAATGGAAGAAACTGAGGCACAGAAATTAAAAGCTTTTCTTCAGATAAGAAGAGCTATGGGTGAACCAATCAGATCAGGTCTGTACCCTGAGCACTCTTGTTACCAGAGGACCTTGAATCAAAAACAATTGCATGAAATGAAGTAAGTATGAAGATAAATGAAATCACACCAAATTATGGGCTTTGAAAGGTTGATTCAGAAAAACTGAGTTAGGCGATACTAAACTTATAGATACAATAAGAAACATTTCTAAAATGTATCTGAAATCATTCCTGCCCCACTTTTTATTGGCTTTATCCTGTGCTTATCTTGTTTCTTCAGGAAGGTTCTTATGTAGGCATCATACAACCTCCCTGTTAGCATGAGTTCTTGATTCCACTCTTCAGTTGGTGCCAGGCCAATTTGGTCATTGTGTGATTTTGTATTTGGTTCTCATTGTAATATGACAGATATTGAAAAACTGTGTTGTATTGACATTTCCTGCCAGGACCTCCTTTTCTCAAAGGACAATTTTCTATTAACATTTCTGTGGTTTCTCTACAGACTTGGCTGTATGAGACAAAGTTTTAAGACAATCAATAATTTAATCCAAATAAGATGGTCCCTGGATATGATACAGTGAGGAGATTATATATATATATATATATATATATATATATGAGAGCCCTAAGGTGCTTTCCCCATACAAGTTGTCCATATGACCACAGAGGGTTGCACTTCAGAGCAACATGCTACACACATTCTGTGCAATTTCTAGTTCTTCAGGAGTTTCCTCTCAGAAAGAGTTGTTCACAATTTCTCATTTTTTCTTGGGGCCTGTAACTGCATTTGTGCTCCTTTTTTTTTGATGTTCTTTTCTTTGAGCTTGCTATTTGTTATATCTTGTATAATAAAGTTCTTCACTTCTGACTAATGCATTTTTTTCTCAGTATTCATGAAAAGCTGACTTGTTAGCTTGAAAGTAACTGAAAAAAAAATCTGATTTTTGTGACCATGGGCCATATTTGATATAGTGAAAAAAGTGACACAACTTGAAATAATATTTTAATATATATTATTTTAATGTATACTTATATATTTGACATAACCCAATATATCCATTTTTCAATTTCAACATACAATTAATGTAAAATAATTTTATGTCTCACATTTTTGTAAAAGATGAAAGATTTATGCAATCTGAAGAGAAACTAGAGTATGTTTCACATTTTTGAAGAAAGAGTATCTTTAAGATGTTACAAACTTGCCTTATTATATATAAAACATTAAATATAGGTAATATAACTAGAATTTAGAGATCATAATCATAAACACACGAAGCTACCTAAAGTATAAAATGTAATCAGTGTATTCTCATTTTGTATTTTTTTATCTAAGGTTTTATTTTTTATTTAAAAGTTTTATTTTAATTTTATATCCCAACCACAGTTCCCCTTTTCTCCCCTCCTCCTACTAGCCTGCAGCTTCTCCCCACCCTACCCCTCATCCACTTCTCAGAGAGGGTAAGGACTCCCACAGGGAGTCAATATAGTCTGCATATCAAGTTGAGGCAGGACTAAACCCATCCACCGTACGAAGGCTGAGCAAGGTATCCCACTATAGGGAATGGGTTCCTTAAAACCAGTTCATGCACTAGAGATAAATCCTGGTCCCACTCCCAGAGGCCCCAAAATCTGCCCAAGCCACACACTGTCTTCCACATTCAGAGTGCCTAGTTCAGTCCCATGTAGATTTCCAACTGTCAGTCCAGAGCCAATGAGCTCCCAGTAGCTCAACTGTGGGTTTCCCCATAATGATCTTGATCCCTTTGCTTATATAATCCTCCTCGCTCTCTTTGACTGGACTGGGAGTTTCAGTCAGAATTCTATGCCTTTGTAAAGTTTCTGTCACTTAACTTTTCTCATTTTTCCTCATTTATTTATTATATTTAATTCTTAGAAGTAGATGGCACAGTAGCAAATTCAGTGAAATTTCAGGAGACCAACTGCAGATGGATACTGGTTCCAAATAGTATCATTGTATGGAAAGCTGAAGATCCAAGACATTCATGCTAAAGATTTCCCCTCTTTCAATTAAATAAGACTGCTTTTGTTTAAGGTCCACTAATGAGACAGTACATTGCTAGCTTATCCCTCTGGGTTTGTGAGACCTTGCTCAGAAGGATATTCTCCAAATCCATCCATTTGCCTGCAAATTTTAGGTTATCATTTTTTTTCTTACTGCTGCATAGTACTCCATTGTGTAGATGTACCACAGTTTGTTAATCCATTCCTCAGTATTTCCAGGTTCTTACTATCATGAATAATGCTGCTATGAACATAGTTGAGCTAATGTTTTGGAGGTGTGAATGTGTGCCTTTGGGGTATATGTCCAATAGTGGTATTGCTGGATCCTTGGGGAAATTGATTCCCAATTTTCTGAGGAACCACCATATTGCATTTCACAGTGACTGTGTAAGTTTACACTCCCACCAACAATGAAGGAGTGTTCTTCTTGCTCTGCATCCTCTCCAGCCTAGGCTATCATCTATGTTTTAATCTTAGTCATTCTGACAATATAGGGTGGTATCTCAAAATTGTTTTGATTTGCTTTTCTCTGATGGCTAAAGATGTTGAGCATTTTTTTAAGTGCCTTTCAACCATTTGTAATTCTTCTGCTGAGAAATCCCTTTTTAGTTCTGAACCCCATTATTTGATTGGGTTATTTAGGGCTTTGGGCTCTAGTTTCTTGAGTTCTCTATGTATTTTAGAGATCAGTCCTCTGTCGCTTGTAGGGTTGGTGAAAATCTTTTCTCATTTTGTAGGTTGTTGTTTTGTGTTAATGACTATGTCCTTGGCCTTACAGAATTGTCTCTGTGTCAGGAGGTCCCACTTGTTGATTGTTGTTCTTAGTGTCTGTGCTACTGGTGTTATATTTAAGAAGTGGTCACCTGTGACAATGAGGTGGAGGGTATTTCCCACTTTCTTTTCTATCAAGTTCAGTGTAGCTGGTTTCATGTTGAGGTCTTTGATTCACTTGAATTAGAGTTTTGTGCATAGTAATAGGCTTGGATCTATTTGCATTTTTCTACATTCTGCCATTCAGTTATGCCAACACCATTTGTTGAAGATACTATCTTTTTTCCAACGAATATTTTTTATCTCTTTGCCAAAAATCAGGTGTTCATAGGTGTGTGGGTTAATGTTGGGATCTTCAATTCATTTCCATTGATCCACAAGTCTGTTTTTATGCCAGTACCAGGCTGCTTTTATTACTGTAGCTTTATAGTATAGCTTAAAGTTGGGTATGGTAGTGCCTCCTGAGATTCTTTTGTTGAGAAAAATTGATTTGGCAATCCTTGCTTTCCTGTTATTCTGGATGAAATTGAATATTGTTCTTTGAAGATCTGTAAAAAATTGTATTGGGATTTTGGTGGGATTGCATTGAATATGAAGATTGCTTTTGATAAGATTGCCATTTTTACTATGTTGATCCTGCCTATTGAAGAGCATGAGAAATCTTTCCATTTTCTGATATTCTCTTCAATTTCTTTCTTCAATGATTTAAATTTTTTGTCAAAAAGATCTGTTACTTTTTTGGTTATAGTTACCTCGAGGTATTTAATGCTATTTGCAGCTATTATAAAGAGTGATATTTCCCTAATTTCTTTTTTCAGTCCGTTTTTTGGTTTTTTTTTTTGTGTATAGAAGGGCTACTGATTTCTTTGAGTTAATCTTGTATCCTGCTACATTGCTGAAGGTGTTTATCAGCCATGGAAGTTCCTTGGTAGAATTTTGTGGGTCACTTATGTATACAATCATATCATCTGCAAATAGAGATAGCTTCACTTCTTTTCCAATTTGTATCCCCTTAATCTCCTTTTGTTCTCTTACTGCTTTAGCTAAAACTTCAAGAACTATAGTGAATAGATAAGGAGAGAGGGGACAGCCTTGTGTATTTCCTAAGTTTTGTGGGATTGCTTTGAGTTTCTCTCCATTTTCTTGTAAATCACTTTTTATCATATTTAGGTATTTTCCCTGTATTTCTGTTTTCTCCAGGGCTTTTATCATAAAGGAGTGTTGGACTTTGTCAAAGGCTTTTTCAGCATCTAAGGAGATGATCATGTGGTTTTTTTCCCATCAATATGTTTATATGACAGATGATATTCACAGTTTTTCTTATGTTGAACCATCCCTGCTTTTCTGGGATGAAGCCTACTTGATCGTAGTGGATGACTTTTTTTTAATTTCTTTTCTTTTTTAATTAATTAATTGAATATGTATTTTTTTGTTTTTTGTTTTTTTTCTTTATTTATTTTGTATTTATCAAAAAAACAGTAAAATGAATTTAAAATGCTGAAAAGTTAACAATAACTATAAAGAGGATAAGAATCATAAGCATGGCTTATCAAGGGTGATAATGCAAATAAGATTGCTACACATATATTTATTTTGTGTTCAGCTTTCCCTCTGAATTTTTTTTTCCATCCCTGTATATCCTTATTCAAGGTCCCTTCCCCCTCCCACCACATCTGGTCATTTTTCTTCTCCGCAACTCCCCATCCCCTCCCTGGGCAGGGAGCAGACAGTCCTATGGTCCCACGGACCCAATAATGTTTGGATCAGTCTCCACTCCTGGCCAAATCCAGTTTTGTCCATCCTCCCACAAGAGTGAGTCAGATGTTCCTATAGTTGGAGTGGGATCCGAAGGGTCAGTGCAGGGTGTTTCTGATCCCAAGCTGTTCAGTGGTTGTAGTTTGCAGCTTGGGTATGCTTGGCTTTTTTGTTTGTTTGCTTGTTTAGAGACCACTAATGAGTGAGTACATCCCCTGCTTATCTTTCTGAGATTGTGATACCTCACTCAGGAGGATATTCTCCAAATCCAAACATTTGCCTGCAAATTTTAGGATATCATTTTTTCTTACTGCTGAGTAGTATTCCATTGTGTAGATGTACCACAATTTGTTAATCCATTCTTCAGTTGAGGGACATCTAGGTTGTTTCCAGGTTCTTGCTATTACAAATAATGCTGCTATGAACATAGTTGAGCTAATACCTTTGGAGTGTGAATGTGCCTCTTTAGGGT
>PVIH01000377.1:180747-257375 GCA_004025045.1 Sigmodon hispidus | reverse complement strand
GACTTTTTTAATATGTTGTTGTAATCAGTTTGACAGAATTTTGTAGAGTATTTTTGTGTCAATATTCATGAGAGAGATTGGTCTGTAGTTCTCTTTCTTAGTTGCATCTTTAGGTGGCTTGGGTATCAGGGTAATTGTGGCCTCATAAAAGGAGTTTGGCAGGATTTCATCAGTTTCTATTGTATGGAGCAGTTTGTGGAGTATTGGTATTAGTTCTTCTTTGAATATTTGGTAGAATTCTGCAGTGAAACCATCTGGACCTGGAGTTTTGTATTTTCTAAACAGTAAGGATTTCAGGCAAATGGCAATGAGAACTTTGTGTTGTCCCACTGTTTTCCCATATCTTTTGGAAAATCAGAAAATTCATGAAAAGCTTTCCTGGACCTTTTGGTAAATTTTTTTTTATTATTTTTAATTATGAGTATGTGTGTGTATGTGTGTGTGTATGTGTGTTGGGGGAGTGTGATCATGTGAGTACAGAAACCTGGGGAGGACAGAAGTGGTTATTGCATTCTCTGGAGCTGGAATTCAAGCAGTTTTAAGTCTCAGTGTGTGTGCTGGGAACAGAACGCATGTCCTCTGCAGGAGCAGGAAGATTTTTAACTGCGAAGCCATCTTTCCTGCCCCACATTTTCCTGGATACAAAGCATTGCTTTCAGTCACATCATCTGAAAAGCTCTTATGAAGTATGTACATCACTGTATCACCTTTCTCTTTGGGCCTTTGGGTGGCCAAACACTACCACACAAGGCTTCCAGCCTCTAAGCGAGGCATTTTTATTTGCATCTGATACCATATTTTGAAGCAGATCATGAAGCTGCCAAACACGGAGACGTCCCCTGTCTTCCACTATGTACAGAAATAGAGAGGAATGTCACATAAACAATAATATTTGTTTGAGGTAGCTTGTCACAGCAGAACCTAGGATATGCTGACTAATGTAAATGTTAGAATTTTAATATATTCTGTGGCTTTGAGAAACCAGATTTTTTTCATACTTTTGACATTTTAATTTTGTTGATGTCAAATATGATATATTTCTGCCATATATTTTTAAAAGTCAAAATGGAAGTTTTTCTAAGGATTTTTAAAAATAGAACATGCTGATGGCTAGAATAAGAGCTGAATTGAGTTGAGAACAATCAGTGGGGTTCTGCATAAGCATGAGTTTTAATTCTAGTTTATCATTAATACAGAATGCTGGAAAATTTGCTGTCCTCTTAGAGCCTATTTCTTTATACACAAATAATAGATCACATCTAAAACACTGTTTATTGGAATTCTATTATTATTGCATTGTAAACAGAACACACTAAAGAATCATTCCTCTTGCCTACCTACTGCAAAGTTGCATTTTCAGGAAAAAAATTCACATTTATATCTGACAATTTATCTCAAATATTTTCAATCTTAGTTCAAAAATATTTTATTTATTGTTATCATAATATAGGTATTATTATTCACTTTTACTTTCTCAGAAAAATAATGGTATTTTGTCAAATGTTGGTATTTGGGCCTGGAAGGTACAAATTTACTTGATGTTAGGATTAACCAAAATGGTTACAATTAGTCTCTAAATTCATTTATAACATCTGAGATGTTAAGAAAGGTACACTAAAATCAAATGTTTCTATGGGAAACAAGTGCATTTCTTAAAATGATTCAGAAATTATTTCTAATATAGATATTAATTTTATGATTTTTCCTTTTAATTTAGCTTTGTAATATATTTCCTTACTGCTAATACTACTATTCTACTGCACACACACACACTCACACATACACGCAGAAAGAGAACACACGCTTGTTTTTAAATTATTTGTTCTATGAAAATATCTATCATAGCAATGTGTTAGTGAGGGTTCTCTATTATCTATGTATCTATGTATCTATCTATCTATCATCTATCTATATCTATATGACTTATTAGAATGGCTCATAGGTTGAGATCTGTGTAGTACAGCAATGGCTGCCTCCTGATGGAAAGACCACATAGCTATTAATTGTTCAGTCCAAAGTCTAAATGTCTCAGTCGAGTCCTAGAGAGCATTCCAACATTGGTCTATGCTGGTATTTGTAAGAAGATCCTAACGTCAGTGAATAACTACCTCAACAACAGGATAAATGGATTTACCAGTGATAGCCAGGGCAAGCAGGCAAAAAGAGATGCCTTCTTCCATGTCCTTTTACATAGGTTGCCACGAGAATGTGTGACTAGATTTATAAAGGGTCTTCTTACCTCAAATGATCCAGTCAAGAAACTCCTTTACAGGTGCTCCCAGCTGGTTGTGTTTTAGCTGATTCCATATTTAGTCAAGTTGATAAATAATATTAGTTGTCACAGGATGGCCACACAAAATATTATTTTCCACAATATTTTAAAAGGAATAACTTTTGATGGCAAGTGAGTTGGATAAAGATCATAAGAAGAAAATTGAAGCCTATATAAAGAAAGGAGGTTAATTGTCAAATAATATGCCCGAAGGAGTTCCTTAAGTTTAGAAATTAAATAAATTTTTAAAGCAAATTTGTTTTATTCTCTTTGCCAACCAGATTAATTTCATGCTGATTGGTGGGCATGGCAAATTAGATACTCATGGTTACTTGGCTCCTCTGAATTCTGTTAGTTCCAGTTAATTATTATGGTGAAAACAGCCAGATGTATGTGTCTCAGTCTCTGAGTGGCAACTGTTTGTGGTGTTGAAATCTTTACGTGTAGATATGTTGGTTTTGCGAATGAGAAGACACGCGCACACGCACGCGCGCGCGCGCACACACACACACACACACACATTTGCCAGGCGGGTACAGGAGCAGAGAAGCAGGAGAGGAGGAGAGACAGACCACAATATGGCACCTCTTTTTAAGAGCGGGGTAGGCACGGGCTTATGCAGCCATGCCAAGGGCCGTGTCTCCGTACAAGGTGTGTCCTGCCAGAGCCATGTTGGCTTCATCACATGGAGTGCCAGGAATCCTTACACCCAACGCCCTGTTGGGTTCACCACATAGAGGGTCAAGAACCCTTACATTTACTAACTAATGAAATACTGTTTTAAAAAGAACTTGAATTGGATGCTTTAGAAACATTTAATAAAACTGACTTGTTTAAAATAGTCCTTGTCATAATAAATATTAATATGAGCACTTCAAAAAGACAAAAACAAAATCAACAACAAAACAGGAAAGTGATTCCTTAATTCTGGCTGATATTAGGTATTTCCTTTCTTCTTATTATTTATTTTTATAATTTATTAATTCATTTATTCTGTTTTAATTAAAGAAAGAAAAACTGAAAACAGGATGATGCATTAAAGGCTTTGTTCAAGAATGACACAAATGCTAGGTAATTGATTATATTTAATGAAAAAATAACTCAGCATCAAAAGGTAAATATATTGGTAAATAAGCATGCATTATAAAAAGCTAAGTATGTAGTCTTACTTGTATGGCTTCCTTTACCTTTTACTTGGCTTCTTGACTCAAGGAAAAAAACTATAGGTTCTAATCATGTTTCGATAAGTGAGCAACTTTCCTACCAAGATTAAAATCAATGTTCTTTGAAGAAGCAACTTTGGAATTGCAAAACCTCTTTCCAGGGTTTGTAAGGTTGACTAAGGTTGTTGGCAAAAGAGATTAGGAATCTCCAGGGATGAGAAGCTCATAAAATTTCTGCTACCACACTCAAGAAAAATGATTGTTTTCAGAATTTAATAACCTCGGGCAAGAAGGTAACCACAACCAAATGACTTTGGTAATCGCTGAGACTACCTTTAAAGTTGGAAGAGAAGAAACAGGGAAGAATAAAATTATGGTCTCTGAAACAAAAGACATGTACTTATAAAAAAATGATTTTAAAAGAGGAACAAATTGGAGAATATTGGGATATTTGAGGGAGGGAAGGGAGAATGGAGAGAGAAAGAGAATAAGAATATAAATATCAGCAAAAGACTAGATCAAGAAAATACATATTCAGATAGTCTTAAGTATTCTGCATGGGTCCCTTTTTTCAATGTTTAAATTCATTTATGTTCAAGGTAATGGAGGAGTTATTCACCTTTCAATTAAATCACTGTTCACAATTTCAAATGAAGCTCTCAATATCCAAATTATGAATCACAATGTAACACAGAGAAATGTATGGTTTTTATGAACCATTGTTTATTTTCATAACAATTTTAAAAAGGTAAAGATGCTATCTTTGCCATGGGTTAGATTCTTTGAGAAACAATCATTGAGATGGAAATTATCATACCAAAAATTGATTAGGGAATGCTCTCAGGAACAGCCATCATGGAAACAAAGAGAAGGGAGCACAGTGTAGAGAGACCAGCTAGCCTGTGGCCTGATAAAAGTGTCAGGACTTTACAATGGCTCAGTAACCCCCACTATTAGCTAGAGTCTTGCAGATCAATTCTCCCTGGCTAAGGGTAGTAAGCCAGCAATGCTCCTGTACCAGACACATCTTTTAGTCTCTAGGACAGGCTCTGTAATGATTTTCATGTCCTATTTTGGAATCTATGTGATGTGAGAAAGTGCTGTCAGCAGAAGCAGGGCTACGTTCCATTCTCTGAGTTCGGTATGAGGGGTACATCATTGGACTACACATTTGATTTCATACAATCTGTTACCTCATTAACTCACTACTAGTCTGATTTGAAGGGAGTATAAAATGAATTGTTGCTTGTGAAATACTGAAAAATAATAGGTACTCAATAAATACTGGCTTCATTGCAACATTTCAAAGAGATTAATATTTGCTTTTATTTTTTACTTGGCTATTTTTCCCTTTATGCATTCTGTGTTTGGCTTGCTGTTTTGAGAAAATTTAACACTACAAAACTAGGTATTTAAACATGTTACTCTTTGTACTTCCAAGGAAAAATTTTTACAAGGCAAATTTCCCACTGAAATAGATTTTATTTCTTACAAGGAAGAAATGGCTAAGTTATAGAAATAACATTTTCCCCTTCTTTTAGCCATACTCACTAAAACTAGAGATAGAATATTACTGTTAACATCTAAACTGCTTTACAACTTTTTTTCTGGTATTTTCAGGCTGTAGGGACTCTGGTCAAGTCCTCTGCACAAACAGCATTACTTCCTCAAAGGAACTTGGGATTTCAGTAGCCAGCTGGTAGTTCTCCCAAAAGAATGGTGACTAAGTTATTTGACCATGAGATATTGTGAGAGTGTTGTACAGTTGGTTTTTTTTTTGTGTGTGATTCAGTAGCAACAGTTGGGAAATACTCAAAAGTGTAAATTCTCAAGTCCAAGATCAGACCTATTGGGTCAGAAGCTCCAGAGATGATCTCTACCACCATATGCTTTTAATAAGTGTACACTGAAGTTTGAGACTCCTTAGTGTAGCATCTCAGTTAGGTTCCAACAGAAAACAGATGGATATGTGAATCAAAAACTGTTCAAAATTTTCCTAGGATATAATAAAATTGTAAAGGATACTGGTTAGGCTGGGTTCTTGGAATAAAAGAATCACATAATCCTTAGTCCAGAGTTGACTGAGGAAAAACAGCATACCAACTTTGAAATAGTGGAACAGGGTGCAGTCAAAAGATCCAAACCTGTTGAATAAGGGACAGAACAAATTTTCTACAAGAGTGAAATTTCTCCTTTATGTTTTCTTTTGGCCTCTATGTTTTCTCCAGTGGCTGAATGTAATCAGAGAAGTTAGCTGGCCCTACTGATGTTTTGTACCGACCTGATAGGAAAGGGTAGAAGTAGGGGAAAATTTTTTATAGACTATGTCAGGTAGACATAGTAAAGCCCTAATTGCAGTTAAGCACATCACAATGAAACTCTCAAACATCCTTTCAAAGTATACCCCATTTATGTGAAGGGTCACAGTTGGCAAAGCTAAGCAATAAGTATCTATATTGTTACATTACCAAGGAGCAAGATGCTTCCTGTTAGAAAAGTCACCACTGTAATTCAGATAACGAAAATGCTTTTAAAGTGCAAATCTCCAGTAATTTAACATAGCAAACTGAAACAATTTGTACTGTTTGGGATATTTCATCTGGAAGAAAGTTGTCTGGATACAGTGTTAATTGCAGTATTTTCTCATGTTGCACGTTAACTTGGTATTGGGTAAAGACTGTCTACTACTTTGATTTACAGTTACATTTCTGACCAATATTTTGGCTCTTTCACTTACTGTGTTTTTGTTTTTATTTTTTTCCCCTGGAAATTGACTTCTAGAGAAAGAGGCATTTGGATTTTCCACAACCAGTTAATTGACTCCAGTGTAAATTTTTTATTACACAAATAATATTGTTGTATTTTGTTTTTGTCCTGGACTTTCGGGTCTAGACCAAAGGTATGATCAGCAATCCTGCAGTCCCACAGAATCACAGAATCACACGGATGCTTATACAAATTTTACGCTAATTGGCCTAGGGCCCAGGCTGGCTAACTCTTCACTCTTAAATTAAACCACATTTTTAATCTTGTTCAGCCATTCAGCTTGATACTTTTCTCAGAGCAGGATTTCAGTGTCTTTCCCCTGCATCTGCTGCTGTCTTCTCATCGTGTCTCTGCCGCATCCCTCTGTTGCCTCTACTATGCTCTGAGATATTCTCAGAGTTTTCTTAGTCTGGTAACCCTGCCCACACTTACTGTCTGCCTTTGGCCAATCAGCGTTTTTATTAAACCAGTAGATGGGAGAATTATTTACGCTAGAACAGAACACAATACCACTACATTTCCCCCTTTTTCTTTTTAAAACAAGAAAAAAACCCAAGTCTAATATCCTTTTATTCCCCATTATCTATAATGATTTATAACCAACACTATAAATAAACACTAATATCTATAATCCATTTTTTTTGGAATGTGAGCTTAGTTCTCTAGGCTACTTCCTGCTGAATGGGGGCACTGGCAATTCCATGGGGATGCAAAGAAAATTTTAGGATTATGAACAAGTTTTTAGTGGAGTAGTCTGTAAGACTGGGTCATCTCAGGCAGTATCTTTGAAGTTGTTTTGGATCCAGAACTCCAGAGGAAACTGCAACAGAGGTGCTTTGAAATGCTGACTCCTCTGGGCCATCCTTTTCCACTGGCAACTTTTCAGGAGGTCTTTCTTGATCAAACTTTATTTTCTTTAACCAGGAATAAATCCACAGCCTCTCATTTTCTGTGGAAATGAAAAGAAAACCTCTTCTCCAAAGTAGTTTTAAAGTCAGTTCATTTATAAGATATATAGGTAGAATTAATCCAGCAGCATTTGTAATCAAATGGCTTTCAGAAGCTTTCATTACTTTATTTTCAGTCAAAAACTTAAAGACAAGACAATAACAGTATCTAGACACTCTTCGTAAATTCCATTTTTATGTGGCTTTTATTTTTTTTTTACTTTATTTCTTTTTAAAGGATTTTCTCTATCTTTATTTCTTTTCTCTGTCAAGTCTATGTATATTTTTAAAACACACTCTAGACCATTTAGCAGTTTTTAAAATCTGTCTTTAATGTATAACTCTTATTTCCTATCTTTTTCTGTTTCAGACTATGCCTTTTCCTGGCTAGGATGGCTGACTTCACCCAGCTTCCTCTATTTCTTTCTGTTTCTGACCACACCTTTAATTTGCCAAGGTGTAGTTAAGGATTAAAGGCTTGCTAGGATGGCTGGCTGGCTCCACCCAGCTCCTAATCTAGCTTCATAAAATTTAGTCATCCTGTAGTACCAGTTTTGCTTAACAACTGTGGTTCACTAGACACTTGTATTACATTCCCAGCTCCACACCAGCAACCTAGGCTTCTTACCCATTTAAAATTTGAGAATAGGTTAAGGCCCCAAGACTTCTATTCATTTGCTTTACCAGATAAAAGTGCATACTTTTTTTAACTGAGGTGCTGATAGGACTCACAATTACCACTCTGGGTAATTTTAAGATCCATATAATCACCAAGTAAATATTTGTTGTCTGCTGCTCATGAACTTTGTTTATGTATTTGGCAGTAGGGCCTCCTAAAAGACTCACAAGTGTTCTGCCTCTAATGCTGAGTTAGGGAAGCCTCACTTTAAAAAGCTGCTCCTCTGCTTGCCTTTAGCAAACAGCTGATTCAAGAAAATGCCGCCACTCAGAAGCCATCTTTGACTCTGTTCCCTTTTTGTCCTTATAAACAGAAACCATAAATCTACCATATACAGCTCTTTGCTTACATTGAGGCTCAGGAACTGGTTTTGTTAAGCATAAACTGCTCCCCAAAAGCCCACTATTTTGTAACCCAAACTCACAGGCCTCACCAGGGTATCTCTGTACTACAGCTCATGTGAGACATACAACTCAGAAGCTGTTTTTGGCTCTCATTCTGTGCTTTAGAACCCTTTTTTAAATTTTTCTGAAGCTTTCTGTGGGTGTATATGCCCCATGTTGGGCACCATTTGTTGTATTTTGTTTCTGTCCCAGACTTTCAGGTATAGATCCGAGGTTTGACCGGCAGTTTGGTAGTCCCACAGAATCACACAGATGCTTATATTAATTTTACACTGATTGGCCGAGGGCCCAGGCATATAGCTTTCTGACTCCTTACCCTTAAACTAACACATCTTAATATTTTTTCATAATTATCACAACAAAAGTTTTTATTATGTAAACTTTAAAAGACATGTGAAGTTTGAGAGAATAGTGAGTAGTCATTTATTCCTCAGCCCAACTTTAACAATTATCAATATTTTCAAAAACACTTTATCTTTATGATGTAATTTAGATTTTAAAAAATGCATTAGCTTTTCTGAGTGCTAGTTTATGTATAGAAGTAGAAGGAACATATTTTGGAATTTAATGGATGTGAAATATGTCTCAGTTCATTGATTATATCATTTCTGTGATTTGGAACATTTTAGTTATTTTTTATATAGTAGAATAAATTGCATTTTTAATAGTATTTCATATGCTTGCCTGAGGTAACAATTCTCATATTGAATTATAATTCAGTAAGAAAAATGTATTATTTTCCCTAAATCAAACATCAATGTTGTTGATGGAATAGAACTTAAAGCCCAGGGTTTAAAATTGCATTTCAGCTAATGTTCAATATTTTTTAATGGATAGTGGGAAAGGCATGATTATAGCTGTTAACATAAAAATATTTAAATTTAACTTTTTTGAAACATAAACATTTTCTTAAATTCATACACACTTTCTCACTTTTAGATTATTACATGTTTATAACACTAGTTGTGACATTATAGCCATTCAGGAATGATATTTCAGTCTAAACACTTGACACTGTCAAGTAGAAGGAAGAAGAGAAATGTGTCATTCTCCCTGGTCAATGGCCAGGCTAGATATAAGGATGTACTGGTTGGTTTTTATTGTCAACTTAATATAAACTAGAATCACACAGGAAAAAGAAACCACAGTTGAAGAATTGCCCCCATCAGACTGACCTGTGGACACATCTGTGTGACATTTCGTTCATTGATAATTTCCATAGGAGGCTGCAATCTACTCTTGTGGGCTCCAATCCTTGACAGGTGGGCCTGGATTATATAAGAAAGTCCAATAAGCATGTGATTATATTAAGGTGGTGGTAGCAGGAAGATAATCTTGATTCCATTGGGAATCTTAGGTTTTCGTAAATTTATTGGGAAAATAGTTTTTCCTGTACTGCTGACATTTCTTTTTGGTAAACAGTATCTAAAAAGCATGAAGGAGAATTGAGGTGTGTATACATTTCCTCAGATGACCAGCATTGTATTCGTGAATACTGTGTATCTGGAATGGACAGCATGGAAGCTGTTCATTTTCCAATCTGAAGTAAAATACTTTGAAAAAAAAAAAAGAAAGTTAGCTGAACATGGTGCTGGGAGAAAGCTAGCAAACTTTGTTGCTACTTCAGTTCCTGTTTCAGGATCCCATTTAGCTTCCGTGGATGATGGTCTATAACCTGTAAGCTAAAATGAATCCTTTCCTCTCCATGATGCTGTAGGTCATGGTGCTTATCACAGCAATAGAAATGCAACTAGTACAAGAGGCCTAAAGAGAATCTATGAAATAATTTTGAAGTTTCATTGACAGCAAAGGACCAACCACAGCTACTACAAACTAGAGCCTATATTTTACATAAAGATACTTAGGAATTGTAAGACATATCCTTAAAATTTACCCTGGAGCATAGGACAAAGCATATTTTTCAGGGTAAAGATAAAAATGAATATAAAGTTGCTTTTGGCATACCATTAAAAAATTCGTTTTCTCTTTTCCTATTCAACCAGAATGTTAAAGTGCTTATGTTTATCACATATATACAGAGAAATTACCAAGAAAGTTTGCTGATTCTAGAAACCACTTCTACCCAGTGGACCTTCTCACATGTTTTCCTGTGTGGAAGGACGTGAGAGAGAAGCTGTAAAAGGGATACATTAAAATGGTTACTCTTTCTTCGTATTTTCTTTTCCTTCTTCAGGAAGGAGCAGCTAGGCAGGGGGAGATGGTCCCTGTCCTGCTCAAAGAGAGGACTATTCCTTTTCTAAGTGGATCAGAGCAAACAGAAATGCTGTCCTTAAAGATTCCAGCTCCCACAAAGGCCGTACTAATCAATTTGATTCCAAGTCAATGTAAGGCAATCATTTGGTGACTCAGCAAAATCATTCAAGCTGCCCATACACTCCAAGTCTGGCAACCTGCTGAATCCTCATAAAGTAAAATTCTCACTCCTGGGCATTCATTGCATGTTGCTGACACTGCTGAAAGTGATGTCACGTGACATCACAAAATACTACATCATGAATGATAGATCAGCAGCATCGCAGGCATTGAATTCTCAAACCACTTTCAAACTTAGCGCTTCTAATTGGTGCACGATCCATGACCTGAGGCTCGACACATGACCTGGGGCAATACAGGTCTCTACAGATAGCTTTCCGAGTCACTATGTTTACCCCACCAAGAAGATAAAACAGCAAAGATCTTGAAGTTTTTATGGACTGGACCTGAAATCTGCACTGAGTTCTTTGACAGCGCTTAGATTTGGTCCATTGCGATGACCATGCCACCTGTAGTAGTGACCACATGAGGTAATGGGTTCTATGAGCTGTTCTCTGAGCCGCTGCCCAGCCGAGAACACACTTCCTGTAGCTTCAGGAAGTGAAGGTGTTTTCTGTTTTTAATCTACTTGGGAGCTTTTCATAACTAAGCACAGCTTCAGCCTGGCAAATAACAAAGTTAAGATATTTATTTCACTTTATGTAATCAGTCCCTCGTGGCTTTTGATGTCAAGGACTAATAGTACCCGATTCTTCTGACAGAAATTGCTACATTTAAGGAAGAAATATAAAGGGCACTCATTTCAGAAAAGTAATGTAGTAGTTTAATTTGCTCATTAGATTCCATCATTGCCAACTGATTTTATTCTTTGAAATAATTTTCATAATAACTTCACTGAACTTTCACCTGAAAATAAATGGGGAAGATTAACTGAAATTTTGCTTTAGGTTGTAGATAATTAGTGATTTTGTGTTTTCCAAATGTCTCTGTCATAAGTACAGAGATAAGAATTCTCAATTCTTTCCTTGCATAGGGGCAGTTCTGAACTACCCACAAAGTTTGCCATTCAGAATATTGTAATATAAATGTGATCCCAACTTACAGTTTAGGGTTGTGGTAGACACAGCACTCCCTTGTCATGTGCAGCTGGTAATCCTACATGCAAACTGTCTCACAGACATGCTTTGCAGATTATTGAGATGAGAACCTTATAATTAGTTTGAAAATGTCGAAGTTATCAAAGGAGTAGTTTGTAAGTGGTATGTCTTCAAAATTTGAGTAGTTATGAATGCTTGATAAAAGGAAGAAAAATTGTACTCTGGTTCAGCAGAAACTGCTCATTACAATGGCTAGCTTGTTTCTGAGGAAGAACTGGTTACTTCTGGTTGCCTTCTTAGCTTGGAAAGTGCCAGGAAAGGTGATGTTGTTTTACTGAGCCTTCTCTATTTGATCTCTCCTAAAAGTTGAATATTTTTAATTCTGTAGGGCAGAGGAGAGGAATTAGCCCTCCCAAGTGGAGATGCTAGTTGTCTCTGAGAACACACAAAACAGATTTCATTTTATATTTTGAGCCCACAGAAATATGAACATTTGAACTTTAACCTGCAGATAGGCGTGGGTAGAAAAACAGACATCATTGTCTAGAGTTCTTAGCAAGAAACAAAGGCACTTCTTTTCTTATTGAACTGTTGTACAACTCCTTCTGGGGAGGAGAATTTAATGAATTTTCTCTCTACGAACTACTTTTCTATTGATCCTTTATATAAGCAAATATATGTATTTTCTACCTTAGGGGAAAAGCAGGTCAGAGAAATGAAATATCTTAATGAACCAATGTTTGGAAAACAAATTCAAGTTTTCAGAGTGCAATAGCTCCTTTTTATGGTTCATAAAATCCAAATGTGTCTTCAAAAGCATCTCCAACTTATACCTTAAAAAAACTCCCAGGCTTATACTGTCATATGAATTAAATGAAATCTAACTCTACTAAAATGATTTGGAGAAATTTTTACTTTTTTATGAAGCATAATTAGATTTCTACAAAAAACAAGAAATTTTTTGCTTGGCAGAGGGAGTTTGGAACATGCTCATGGTAACATTAAAAGCAGAAAACTGCGAAAACAGCTATGGAGCCAAGAGTTGTCAATGTGATTGGAAGCATGTTTTGCTTTGATATTGCTGTTGATGATACTCCCCGTACTCATAGCTGTCAATTAGTTCTGATTGGCATAAAGCAGTGAATACTGCTCTTCTTCTCAGGCAGCAGTTGTTTGGTGAGCACTTACTATGTTCCAGGCATTCTGAAAGCTGCTGACTATGTGGTATGACATCTAAAGGAAGTAGTCTAATTTGAATTTTCAAAAACCCGAGTGTCCTCAGGAGGTAATCTTGACAGTGCTTAATGTGTGTGTGTGTGTGTTGTGTGTGTGTGGTGGGGAGTATACTTTACTCGAAGCAATATAGGCTCATGCCAAACTATTGCCCAAGTTTTCTTCATAAGAAAAAGTAATGGAAAATCCTGTAGATACTATGAGGACTGTGTTCTTTTCATTAAATAATATTTTTGAAGCTGGTATTAACCATTACACCATCATCTATGAAGGCTTTATAAAAGTTAGCAGTTTAGAAATAGCTGATGGTTAAATGTCATGATGCGAGTTATAGAAAATGGATCAACTTCTACCCAGCTTCTCCAGCTGCCTGACCATTTTCTACTGAAAGGAATAGACAGTTCCAACAGCTACATTATTTTTCTCCTTAGGCAACTTGTCTCTCGATGCAAATTCATCAAAATGGATACCTAGATTCTGATAGCTCTATGAACTATAGGAACCAAAGATTATTGTTATAAAAAAAAAAAGTGACACCAGTACATTTTGACCTTTTTGGCTGTGATTTCAATTTTATTAATCATTTCTCTTTGGAGAATTATATTGAAAATCATCCCTATATCCACTACATATTTTGAAATTCATGAACCATTTCTAACTTCAGACATGTGGTGATATTTTCTTTCTGAAGTTCTCAAGCTCATTACCATAACAGATTTAAGATAGCACTAATAATTTGTTGGTCACCTTTCCCCTGTAATATAATCCTGAGATAACACATTCATAGGAGACCTGAATAAGCCCCAATCTTCTTTGTGGCCACTGATTTACTTCCCTGGCATGATCCAAACTCTGACTGTAGAGACAGATGTGTACTCAGTATACATCCTGTCTGTCTCTGTCTGGCTAGCACTTTCCTGTTCAACTCTTTGCCCAATGTTCTAGTAGGTCATGGCTGTACCCTGTAAGCTACTGGTCACTCTAAGTGGCCAGACCTCAAAGTCTGAAGAAATCAGGCCACTGCATGCAGCACCCCTTCTGCTTTTTGTCTATGGCAGAGTTAAGAGGCCAGTGCTGAGCTATGGTTTTTACAGCTTCTAATCTGCCCAGTACTGGCTCCTCAATGCTGCTTGTGAATTTTCTCTCACTAGATATAAAAATCATATACTTTTCTATTTGAGGAATTTTCCTGAATATTTTTCTCTAGTTCCTATACACCTCTATCTCTATGTCCATTGTGACTACTTCTCCTTGAAATTCTCCCTCTTAATGGAGCTCTTGGGGTGTTGGAGAGCTGCCTCTCTTCCCGTGTTAAGGGCCCATCATGCTGTTGATGGCATGCTTTTTCTCCTTTCAGCACACTTTCACTTCAAGGCCTGATTGTTTGAGAGGCTAGCTTTCTACCAAAGCTCACTTATAAATGGTAATTTTATTTCAGTTTCTTTCCCAAACCAACCAACCTTCAGCTTTTCTTTTGTTATTTCCAATATATATCTCCTACCGAAATTGGGCCTGTGGTGAGAGAGATTACTATCCCTTCAGAAAAGAAAATTCCTTAAAAATCTTTGGTAAGCTTTGATGCTTGAACATAGGTTGTCTTTTATCTACCAGCATATGATCCAGATTCTTTTTGTGGCAAGCAAGAAGCAAAGAAAACACAACACAACAAAAATTCCCTGGAAGGTTAAAGAGAACTGTCTCTTGTTTCTGCTTTTTATTTACTATTCTTTTTTTAATCTTTTTTTTCCTTTTTTTATTATTATGAACAAAGAAGTCACACTTTCTATCCTTGTATATCCTTATTCAAGGTCCCTACCCCCTGCCACCACATCAGGTCATTCTCTCTCCTCCACAACTCCCCATCCCCTCCCTGGGCAGGCAGCAGGCAGTCCCATGGTCCCACTATCCAAATATTGCTTAGTACATTGTCCACTCCTGGCAGATGCAGTTTCCTCCCCCTCCCTCAAGACTGAGTCAGGTGTTCCTCTAGGGGGAGTGGTATCCAAGGAGTCAGTCCAGGGTGTTTCTGATCCCAAGCTGTTCAGTGGTTTTTACTATTCTTCTATTACTTAGTTTTAGTCCCCATTGTCCAACAACCATCCTAGTCACATGTTACAATGACTTTGTCATTACTAAACACCCTAGACTACTCTCAGTTTTCTCCTGGACATCTCAGTGCCTTTGGTGTTCAGTATCACTCTCTCTTTCTGAAATACCTTTGGCAGATGTACAGTGCTGTGAGATTATGTTCTGGTACATTGTAAATATTTATCTCTCCTACTGGTTTAACAAAACACTGATTGACCAGAAGGCAGACAGGAAGCATGGGCAAGGCTACCTGACTAAGAAAACTCTAGGAAAAGAAAGATTCAGAGAGAGTTGCCAGCAGATACAGAGGTAAGAAGGCCAGAATGCTACTCTGAGAAAAGGTACTAAGTCACTTGGCTAATCATTGGTTAATTTAAAAGTTAAGTAGCAACATGAATAAACAATAGGCCAATCACCATGAAGTTAAAATAAACTTCTATGTGATTGTTTGGGATTATACGTCAGGGCTCTTTTTTGTTTCCATTCTCACTTTAGTTGATGCTTCTAATCAGTCCCCCATTTAGATTTTCTTATTTTCCTTATCCCTACTAGTAAAGAGTTAAAGAGCTTAGGCTTTTGGTTTCTTTCTTCTGTGTAGAGTCTCACAGTTATCTCATTCTCTACCGTTATTAGACATCAGTCATGTGCTTAACTCCCAAATTGATATCTGGGGTCTTTATCTTTTTTTTTCCTCAGCACAAAATCTTTGATTATCATTTTACTTAATACCTATACACTTATGAGTATTTAATAGACTCTTGAAATCTAACTCAAAGAAACAATATTTTAGATTTCCTATCTTCTTAAGATTTGCCTTTTGTTGAGAGTTCCTTAAGTCATTCAAACAACACTATTTTGCCATGAAAGTGAGGACAGAGAGATAGAATGTGGATTCATCCTCTTGTATATATACTCTGATTAATGACTCTCCAGCTATGTTTTTGCCATGTTCTCAACACATGGATTCATATGTGGGTAAAATGAACACTTTTAAGCACTGTGACAAACCTTAAAACCTTTATTTTTATATTTTATGTGTAATTGACAACAGACCATAGACTTCATTCCTATTGACCACTATTTTGCTCTATTCTAGCATGTTTTATGCTTAAAATGTGACCAGGTGATAGACTGCAGCCCAGGAATGTAAGAGATAAGTTATTTAAATACAGAAGCATATCCAGGAATTTTATGTGACTTCATAATATTTGGGACAGCTCTATTGTGTTTCCATTTGTTCTCTATTTTTATATTTCTTATTTATTCTCTTCTACCTTCAACACCCACCTTGATCAATTTATTCTTCTTCATGAACTTTTAACTCAGTATAGATTTCAGAGTCAGAGCAAGAGGACTATTAGTTTTCCTAAGCTCTAGAGATTATTTCAGAACAAATCAATTTGTCATTGTATTTAACAAGGCATACATTTATTTAACAACTACCTTCTTACTTAGGGGACAGCTCAGAAGCTGCCAATCTACAAGTGCGGAAACCAGACTGATTATGAATTTTGGTTTGTTTTCTGTGTATGCATTTTATGTTTTGTTTTGTCTGCTTGTCTTGCTCTGGCATTAGCTTTTAGAATGCTAAATAGCTTTTAGATCTCTTCAGCTCTTGCATCAAAGTAATAACAGACTCTTACACAGTAATAGGCAAAAACTGAAATGATTGAAATCATGTGAAAAATTTATAACACACTGGGTGTGCAGATTTTAATCTTTTGAGAGACAACAAGAGAATTAGTACCTGAGAAAATTTTTCTGTGCATTTCTTTTAGATTTTTACTGTGTGAAATTGTAAAATTAATAATACTTCATATGGAACCCAGAGTAAAAGTACTGATGTAGTCTGGTATATTGGAGTCTTACTAACTTTTGGTTTATCACAGTATACTTATTAAGTAATAGATTAAATTTTACTTGGCCACTGCTTAATAGAATATATCTTGTTGAATTAAGAGTTTTGAGGATAGAAAAAAATGCTGCTGCTTTCTTAAAAAGGCTCATTCTTGAGGATAAGATTCCTAAAAACCAACTGTAATGCATTGCATTTCTACAGGCACCTTTATTCAAGTTTCAGTGTTTTCGACCTGGAATCTATGTACCATCAGGACATTTCTCAGAAAGATTTTGTATTGTGATTTTTGATGTTCAAAAATGCTAATAGAATTCAATTTGAGCATGTTAGGCTGGCTTGCTATATACAACAATCACAATAAATTTACATATATGGCTGTGTTTAGTTTTTAATGAAGCTAGTTTCTAGGGTGACCATTTTCTTAGAATGGATTGATAAGTTTACCACCTTGCTCTTCATTTCCCAGTGTCAAAATGGAAGTATAGTACCATACAAATAATAGTATGACAGAGTAATGTTTTCATCAAATATCCCAGGATTATAATGCAGTTATATTCAGTCATCATGACTAATAGCAATGATGGAGATATACAAGATGCTCCATGTTATAATAGCATATGGTGTGTGTGTGTGTGTGTGTGTATGTGTGTGTGTGTGTATGTGTGTGTGTGTGTGTAAAGGTTCACAGTTAATTCGATAAAACTTAACAATAACTTATTAACAATCTGTTTTAAATGCATTATGTGAATTAATTCATTACATTCTATTAAGACAAAATAATAATCTCTCCATAATATCCAGATTCTGATTCCACAGATGTAGAACTATAATGCAAATCTGACAGGAGGGTGTTGGCGGACATTGTTATGGGTATCAAACTTTAAAATAAAGGCACTATTTTAAGTTTTTTGAATGGCTCCAATTTTGTTACATGAGCTTGAAGAGGCAAGGAAAATTTTTTGTTCAAGGCATAAATATACACCAGACAAAGTAAGGGGGATTGAAATTCAGTATATCTCTGCAGGAAATGAACACATGGTGATTTGAGAAGAAATGAAGGCAAGCTTAGAGACCTATTCTTTCATAACAGTCAACAAGAGGATATGGCATCTCAGTTCTAGAATTGCAAAGAATATACTTGAAGAATTTAAATGGACCCAGATGGAGGTCTATGCCTCCAGTCCACAGAACATTTTCTGTCAAAATCTAGTTTGGCCTCATAAGACACTCGGCAGTCAGCCCAGCTGAGCCACACTGGCTCTGAAATTTTGAGCCAGGAGACTGAGATATAAATGAATGGTTTTTGTTGTTGTTTGTTTTTCTTCACATGCTAAATGTGTTATAATCTGTTGTGGCAGCATAGAAATCTAACGCAACTTTTTATAGCAGCTTGCAAATCGCTGTAATTATTTGCTCTCGTGTATCGACAAGGAAGCTGAGGCAGAAAGAAGTTAATGAACACGCTCAAAGATGACAGCTTTCAGAGGTGCAATTCTGTGTCACAGAACATAAATGGACATCAAAATTGGAAGTCTGTGCTCTAGAAATATATAATTATCACACCAAGGTTTAGTATGAGTTGTATTTTTTTACATGATCTTAAACAGTTAATTACCAATAAAACTTGTGTTTATTAACAAATTTACTGATACATTTTAATAAATTCGTTTCAAATAATAATAAAAATTAATCATGCTTGTTTTAAGATAATGAGTGCAAAGTATGATCCATCAAACTAATAATAAGGTAGTGGTTGAAGAATGGAAATTCTTTTTTGAGATAAAGCATAATAACTTCAGATAATTAAAGAAACCAAAAAATAAAGTTGATACAAAAATATAAAAAATTCTCAAACAACACAGCAAATTTCTGTCATAGGGATTATTACAAGAGCCACATACATGTACCACTTCCCCCATAGCATTGTGTTCTGGGTAAAAGGCTGTGATGGAAATATTCAAATCTAATGAAAGGTCTTGACTTTCTGAAAATTAGCACAAAACATAAACTTTCTTCTGAACTAGAAGCATCTGTCCTTCTAGGTGAGGGGAAGTCAATTTTCTTTAAGAGTGTGGCTCTTGGTAGGTCCACCATTCTCTAGTGGATGACCCCACATCCAATAGAATATGGGCAGACAAACTTGGAGTCATTGTATTATTAAATAAAAGAGAGCTAGAAGGAAAGAGAGAAAGAAGAAAAGAGAGAAAGAAGGAAGAAGACTTGATGTTGAGTGAGATAAGTTTAGGAAGCTGGGGGAGGCTTGTGAGAACTATGTGGAGAAGTCATAGGTAACTCTAATCAAAACACGTTCTATAGAATTCTTTAATATTTTACACAAACATTTTGAAAATGGCATCTGATAAGGTTCAGCTCAATTTTTGGAGTCCTATGATTGAAATGTGTGGTATCTTCAAAAACAACTCCTTGTCTTCAACTCCTGGGAGGCAATGAAGGGTCATATCAATGATTAATAAAAAGGAAGTTGTGTATTTTGGAGGTTATGTGGAACATGGTTAAAGGGAGAAGAGGGAGAGGAGGAATGGTGTAAATTATATTTCAGTTAAATTAAAATAAAACTTTTTAAATGATTGCTAAGAATCATGAGCAAATAAGAACACTATGAAAACAGACATGGCCACAGTGAACACAATTCAGCAGAGGCTCCTGAAAATCATGTCTTTGCAAAACTAGAGACTGTATAAACCATGTATCATCAAAAGCCATAGTAAAGGTGAC
Organism: Sigmodon hispidus; assembly: GCA_004025045.1. NCBI lineage: Eukaryota > Metazoa > Chordata > Mammalia > Rodentia > Cricetidae > Sigmodon > Sigmodon hispidus. The sequence goes on along the minus strand of PVIH01000377.1, from coordinate 237,858 downwards.
TGTTAGAATGCTACAAAGACAAATTAAAGTAGATTCAAAATAGATTAATATTAAACATTATAAAATGAAATAAATATTAATAATACCAAATGAATAATAAAGAATGCCAATCATTGATTTCATTAATAAATCAAATTATAGAAAATATGGAAAAAGAATTATTGCTTCATATCTTTCAATTTAAGAGCATTGCTATTTTAGGTCATCTTAATTATATCTTATTCATAGAAATGTGGAAATCATTTTTCAAATAAGCATTATCATTATTACAAATTATGTGAGCTATAGTTTTTTGATAGACACATGGGTCAATTCAGAAGCACACATAAACTTAGAAAAAGTTTTTGCTTTCATTTATTAGTCAATAATTTTGCTGTTTTAAATGCAATTTTAAATTTCTCTTAGTGCTACATGTCTAATCCAACAGAAAAGGAAGGTGATTTATGTTGTATGTTAAAAAATATATAAACTTAAAAATTGTAGAATTAGTCACCCAAATAATATCACCTCATTATTCATAAACCAACTTTGTAGGAAATGTACTAGGATGCTATTGCCAGATAATATTGCTAACCTTACCTAACCTATTTTCCTACATTTTAGAAAAAAAATCAATTGACAGTGATTACTAGCAGTTTTATTACATTATGAAAGTTTTGACTAGTTTACATAAAAGTTAATAAATTTTTAAAAATATGTAGTAAAATATGAATATTTTCAACAATACATATAATGGTAATTTCAGCTATATAAGCATTTATCTAACTTCAGAATTTTAACAATTACAAATTAGTTGATGAAATAAAATTTCTTCTAATAGTTTAACATGTATTTCAATTATGCTAACAAATATTGAGTCAACTATAAATTATTGACTTTAACAGGGTGAGAAATCTTTTCATTTTGTTTTGTTTTGATTTTTATTGCTTTTAAAAAAACTCATGAATATCTTGTTTCAATTTCCCAATTTCTGAGATTACAAGTATGCATCATTAGAAGAGACAGCTTGTTTAAGGAGAAAAACTTCTATCAACTTATAAATGACTATCAGATCTCCTGTTTGTGTTAAATTATAATAGGATGTAAACTTATAAATGACATCACTTCAAATTTTTCCATATTATTTAATGTCGATAAAAATCAAAATAATGTATACATTGCTAACGCTGTTTAGAAAATAAAGAGGACAAGATGTAATATAGATGTAGTCAGGAGTTTCTGTGTCCTGCAGTCATTTAGTTCCAAATAATCACACAAAGGCTTATCTTAATTATAAATGGTTTGGCCTATGGCTCAGGCTTATTACTGCTAACTCTTACTCTTAAACTAACCCATGATTCTTATCCATATTTAGCCATGTGGTTTGGTACGTTTGCTCAGGAAGGCATTGTCATCTTTTATCTTTAGCATCTGGCTGGCATCTCCTCTGTTCTCCCTCTTCCTAGAATTATTCTTGTTTGGTGGTCCCGCCTGTACTTCCTGTCTAGCTTCTGATGAATCACTATTTTATAATCACAATATTTACAATGACAAATATTTACAGTGTACAAGAGCCTAGTTCCATAACATATAGGTATATGTCCTATATTCTCATCCTCTCACACCTTCAAGAGGCGTATAATACATGTGCAAATTTAAACTTACTAGTCTATGGAAAATTCTTTGAGTATATAACTTAAATTTTGTTTCTTTGGTTTATTTTTTATAACCGTTTCTGTAGTTGGCATACATAAGAAAGAGCTCCCGTGTGGTTATGTAGTTGGGTGGTATGACATAGCTAATACAGGTTTGCTGGAACATTTTTAAGCATGGAAGTAGCAAACACCACTTGTTCTGAGAAGAAACAAGACTCCAGTCAATTTATTCTAAATAAGATTGTGGGGCTTTAAGTATTCAACTTGTAAAGCTGTACAAATATATTTAACAACTATAAGGTTATGTAGAAGTGAATTGTCCAATCCACCTATATTAGGCATTTTTCTTAGTATTGCTGCTTTTCTACAAAGACTTTGATTTATGCTAAAAATCACCTATCTGCTGTAGGACTATGCTCTTATATACTGTAAATATTTGCCACTTCTATTGGTTTAATTAAATGCTGATTGGTCAAGCAGCTAGACAGGAAGTAGTGGTGGAGCAAGCACATGAGGAGAATTCTAAGAAGTGGAAGAGCAGAGCAGCAGATAACATCAGGATGCAGAGGAAGCAGGATGAAAATGCTGCACTGAGTAAAAAGGTACCAAGCCTTCTATACATAAATAGAAATATGGATTAACTTAAAGAGCAAGAGCTAGCAAGTAATAAGCCTGAGCCATAGGCCAAAATCTTGCAATTAATATAAGACTTCGAGTGATTATTTGGGCCTGCTGGTCTGGACCTCAGGGCTGGCAGAGCTAGAAACTTCTGACTATACCTACCCTTTGAATCCTTTACGCCAGGCCTTTAACTTCTGATTCCTCAAGAAAACACTATGCAATGATATCATATCCATTTTTCTTTTGCAGAAAAACACATCATTAATCATATATCATAAAAAACATTTATGTCAAACTTTCTGCAACATGGATAGATCGTCGATGGAAACAGATAAAATGAGGTTACTGACAATTCTTTCATATCTTTGGATGTCAAGTGTACTTCATTGTTTAGAATGGGCTATCCAAAATAGCCGTGATGGTGGCTGCTGTCTGTTCATACACAAAGCAGATTGCTACTTACTTTGTTTTACTTTCTTTTAACAAGCTCCATGTGTCCTGCCATATTCTACAAAATAAACAATCAATATATGAAGAAACAATTACACGTGAAATAAAATGGTTTATGAACAATGAAACTTCCTGAGTTATAAGTGAAGCTTATGATTATGAAGGAAAGAAAATTATCTTACTGAAATTACTTTATTCAAATATGTTGGAACTTTATGATTTTTGCAACATAATTATCATTTTAAAGTGCTCAAAATTTACCTAAGAAGTAAAAATACACATTGTACTTAGCAACATGTTTTGATTTCTATAAAATTTGTACCTGAAATAATGTGCTCAATTAACTTCTTTGTTCCACTTGAGTCATCCAAATCATGTTAGTGAAAATTAAGATATTCTGAAATGCAAATTTATTCAGGCAAATAATGAGCGCATTCTGCTGCCCTTCACATCAAATGACGATATATTAAATGGCAAATACAGATTGTTTTTCTTCTGAATAACAACTACAATAGCAACTTTTATTTCCTACGATAGCGACTTTTAAAGTATTTTGTCTTGCTTTACATATCACGATTCCTGCTTCATTTTTTAAATGATCGTCATTTTTAATCTTTTTCTCTATTGTCAAGAATGACTAAGTCTTTCTGACTTCCTCGGAGCCTTTTAATAAGATCTTTCTGTTATACCTATGTTTGTCTGTTCACATAATACACGAAGACAATCCTAAATTTTCAAGTTATTCTTTAAGAGTATATTAATAGAGACTAGAAGTTCTAGTTCTTAATTCTTCAGGATTTGAATACAGCACAGGTCATTTTGAAAGATCAGAGATTCATTTCCTTCTCTTTGTTATTTACAAAATTTTGATGGTGTCTTAACACACCTTGAGATGAGAGTAATTATAGAAATCCTGGAATATATCAAGCAGACATTGCATGCTTATTGACTTTAGCACTTCTGGCCCCACTCAACTTTTAAAAAACCTAAGAAATATTGAGCAGACTATGGAATGACTCCTGAGTCAATATGAGTAAGGATCCTGGAGGACACCAGTACTTCATCTCAAGGGAAGGGGAATTCAGACAGGAAAACTTAGCCTATCCTTAGTCACTTGAGTGAAAAGCAAGTGTATTCAACTTGATGTCTATGTTCCATATCAGATCTCCCAAGGTCTGAGGGCAAATTACAAGGGAAAAAAAAATAGGAAAGCATGTAAAATAGACCCATGAGTAGAACTTTGCAACTGCAACATGCCAGTACTTTATCTCAGGTCCAAAGAAGAGCCAAGGAAATTAGTTTGCAAGGATGCTTTGTAAGGACTCTTTTGTCTTTAGAAACCACTGTGGCATTTTGAGGAGACTGTAGTGTCTTTGGGGCATAAACAATTCCTTAGGAAGTAGAGTAGTGGGTGCTCTGCTCAGTGTTAGCTTGCATGAGTGAAAAAGCAGACAGAAGCCTTAGTGTGGCTACAGATGCCATTAACATTAATGGAAGGTGTGTGTGTGTGTGTGTGTGTGTGTGTGTGTGTGTGTGTGTGTGTGTGTGATAAAATAACAGGAGTATGAAAGCAAAAGTTGGAGACTGGGTAATTCTTTAAGACCACTCTTGATTCCTTACTTATATCAATTATCAATGACTATAGATTGAATGAATGCCAGAAGGAACAATGATTGTGTTCAATGGAGATTATAAAGAAAAATGTAGAAAAATCAACTTCAGATTTGCTTAATATGACTTGCTATTCATTTCATAATCCGCCTTAAGAATCTGGGGTTTTAAAACTTAGGATCAAATGTATATTTAGTTCTCTCTCTCTCTCTCTCTCTCTCTCTCTCTCACACACACACACACACACACACACACACAGAGACACACAGACACACAGGCACACACACAGGATTCAGGCATGTATTTTATGCTGTTAAGTCAGAATAACCATATCTTCATCTGCCATTTTATTATGGTGAACTCTTTTTGTTTTTTAGTTCTCTCAAATACAAAGTACATCATTACTGTTACCTGTAGTAGTCCCCCCATTCAAAAGAACATTAGAACTTTGTACTTCTAATTGGACTTTATTTCCCATTATTCAACTGCCTCTACCCCTAAAGACTCTCCCCAGACTCCAGTTACTCCATTCTATTATAGTCTCAATTTCTACACATTTGAAAATTGTAATGCATTAAAATAAAAATTTTTAGTCACACAATGATAGAAATAAACTTTTTCATCTTATAGAATTCAAATGCTATTTTTATAGTAAAGTCAGAGAATTAACAAAAATTAATACTATGCTAGTTAGAAAAATACATGTGTGTCCATATATGTAACAACAGTTAAAGAGAGGCCATGAACGTGAGAGAGATCAAGAGGGATTGCATGAGAGGGATGTAACTGAGAAAAGTGAAGGGAAGGGCAATAATACAACTTTATAGAAAAAATTATAAATAAAAATATTTGAAAACAAAAATAATATGCATTTTTGGGAAGTTATCTTTTTACTTTTAATTTTTTCACTCTTAAAACTAGGAATATATTTTTACCTTTTAACCAATAACATTTTCTGATTATCAAAATTTGAACATTAAAATCTTATTTTGTAGTTTCTTGGCTTAAAGACAAACTTTAATGAATTCTAATGTTTTAAAATATCCTAGAGAAGACAAATATGCTGTCAATAATGAAGAAAAATGATTCATTTTCGGAAAATACAAACAATGCATGTTCTACAGCTGTTGAACGAGCTCTTCTTTTTAATCTCACAGGAATAATTCCTGATGGCCTAAATGAATTGATGTAAATTTTGTTTAAAACTTAATTGTTTTCATATATTCAGGAAAGCTCCTGTTGAAGGAATATGTATTTGATTATGCCACCCTCTTGCTTAGAACTCTTGACGGTAAGCCACTACCAACTGCTATAATCTGAATAACCAGTAAGCAGGTCTGGACGCTTTTGATATCATTCAGGATTCTCTCTAAGGCAGGAGTTCTCAACCATTCTAATGCAGCAACCCTTCAATACAGTTCCTCATGTTGGGGTGACCATCCTAACCTTGTAATAATTTTGTTGCTAATTCAAAACTGTAATTTTGCAACTGCTATAAATCGTAATGTAAGTATTTGTTATACAGGATATCTGATATACAATCCCCAAGGGCTTGTGCCTTAAGAGTTGGGATCTATTGCTCTATGGAGTATTTTTAGTGAAGAAAGAAAAACCATTAAGGAGTGAGGGGATAAAAAGAACTAACTAGGAAAATTAAACAGAGAAGGTGAGGGAATAGTCATGGCTACATAAAAATCTATAGGGATTTCTGAGGCTGAGACAGCCTTCCAACATGCCTTAAGTATGGTAAAGGATGCAGATGTTCAGTATTCATGTCAATCAAACATTTAGTGTACGTTTCCCTGGGAGGCAGGGATGGCTTTAGATACAACACTCTCCAGCAGAATAGGCACTTAAAAAACAAACAACCAAAACAACAAACCATCCAACTAACCAAACAAACCAGGAGTAGTCTTACAGAGGCTAAACAATGAGGGTTTATTCCACTCAGGAAGCTCAGGATATAAGACATTCCACCTTAAAGGAGGATGTAGATACTACATTTCCATATAGACATATAGCCAACAAGAAGAATGTCTTTAATATGTCAGGCATTGGAGTAGAATTGTATTCAACAAAAACAAACTCTCACAACACACAATTGACAAAGAAGCAGATGTTGGGTGATCACAGTATACCCTGAAAACATCTAGCAGATGCCTCTTCCTTGTCCTGAGGTTTCATCTTTAAAGTAGGGTCAACTGGACTTTTGAGGAAGAGTAGATGAAAACTGGAGATTCCAGGGGAGATGGTAGAGGAATGGGTTTCACAAAGAGGGATGATGTGAGAGGAAATTGATCTGTAGAGCCTGTTTTTTATGTAGCTCAAGACACCAAGTGGGAACCACAGGTAGGGAAGATGAAAATGAGTGGATGGTAGCAGATAAGTAGAATAGATGATAATTTATGAGGCCAAGGAGAAGGAGAAACAGCAGACTTGCTTGCTAGAGCACTTGAGTTCAAAGACACATGCACATACACTTACAATGTGCTTCTCTTTCCACCTGACACGGGAAGTGAAGAAAGAGGTCTAATTCCATTCTTTTTCAGGTACAGGTCACCGTGCAGGAGAGAAAAATCTAGAAAAGGAGGTAATATAAGCAGTATTTGCCAAAGTAGTAAATGAAAGTATAAAACCATCTGTTTTGGGAGTATGTCCAAAGCAAGGAAGTGTTGACAATGTTCTTGGAAACACACACACACACACACACACACACACACACACACACACACACACACACACACGTATTCTTTGGCATAGAAAAATCACCTGATATTTACAGGTTGATTTAAGTGTTATTGCAGATACACAAAGCTAGGCCATGTTTTTTTTCTCATCTTGGGCATAAAAATTATCTAACATCAGATAAGTTTATCCTGAGACATTGTGCCACCTACCAAACACTTCTTATAGAACTGTCCTTGTTTCCAAAGAGCACCTGCTCCAAAACAAATCTGTGGCTTGGACCATTTCCCTAAACCCATGCTCAAAATTCAAGACATTCTGTGGTGTTGCTTCCCTGTGAAGAGCAAAAAGCTGCATTCTTCCTGGAAGCACAAGAGGTTTCTGTGAGCTGAGCTTAAGGTATTGCGAGTAAGTTAGGAATCGTAAGTTAGTGATGCATCTTTGCACTAAAAGGGATGCAGTACCATCAGGAAGGGCCAGTGTAGTAATTCTGCTGAGAATTCTTCCTGACCAGTCTACTGTTCCCGAATTCTGATCCACCACTTTCACTGATGAAAGAAAACAGGGAGAAAATTAAAATGAAAACAAAAGCAAAAGAACAGCCCCCAGAGGAGCTGTGAGCAGCGTTGCCTCAGTCACGACTGTCAGGTTTTTTTGTACTTTGATTTTGCTTAGGGAACTTTGAGCATTACTCATCTTTAATTACCTTAATTTCATGCTTAACCCCGGCACAAAAAGATCTGTTTGTAATTTCATATGAGAGGAAATGAAATTCCCCTCAGCAAAGTCAAATTTTAAAATTCAAAGAGGGAGAACAATGTATTGAATCACAAACAATATGAACCTTTTGCATTTCAAGGTAATTTCGTGGCTTTTTTTTGGTATTGAAGAGCTTAAAGTTTGTTTTGAAAACAAAACACAGTGAACTCTGAGAGATACTGAGAGAAAGAGATAGTGAGAGAGAATTCAAAGTCAGTCTTTAGCAAGTGAGCTTCTCAAGAGGGGATAATATATTTTTAAATTTCTTATGTTTCCCAATGCTCAATAAAAGGGAACAAGTATTATTTTATAATCAAAGGTAAATCAAGCCAATTAATAAAGCTAAGGGACAGGGGAAGTGCCAATAAATGGCTAAAGTTTAATAAAGGTTATCTGAGGAGAAGAAGGAGGTATGGGCATGTAGAGATGTTTGTTTAAATTAATCATGCTTGCCCAGACCTTTCTCTTGCTTTTCTGTCTCTGATTTGATGCTGATGAGACCGATGACTCACACCAAGAAACCACCTCCTGAAGCCTTTGATAAATTTCATTTGCCAAACTAATTTCCTGAGTTTGAAACGGGAAGTAATGAGAAAATGGTAATATGCAAAAAGTTACCAGCCCTTGCGCATTATGGATGATAATATTTAGCTGTTTGTATGAGAGGCAAATACTGAGATCACATTTTGCATTTTTAATACTCTTCCTATATTTGCTGAGCAAAACCAGGGTAAACATATACATCTCCCTAATGAGGATGCTAGCACAGAGAGGCTCTTTACTATGAAAAGTCCCATTTTGAAGAACACAGAAAATGTAGTTGAAGCCACAGCCATTTCTACCTTTGAAAACCACAGCAGAGATTGTCCTTCATTACTGAAATGGGAGTCAGTTAGGACTATAACCTTGATGGATGACATAATGACTGAAATAATGACTGGCCTTCATTTAACAGATGCCAGCAAAGAGCTACAGGCCCTGATTCTTTTTTTTTTAGGTTGGAGATAATATCAGGCTTAACAACATTCATTTTGGAAGGTACTTCATGCAGATGTCCTAACTGGGACATGCCATTTTCTTTAGGCATTTGACAGTGATCTTTAACCATGTACCTTTAAAAAGCTACACAGCCAAAAACTTTAAAATTCTCAAAACTTCATCTTTATTGTCTTTAAATGTTTATTTGACATCAATAGTTAAAAAAAACCAGTCTCCATTGAAACCAAAAATGGGGCTGTAGGCTACAATGTCTGCAAGCAGAGTCCAGAGGGAGCAATTGAAAAGGTGAATGTCATTTTATAAATTGAAAAAGCTATGAGACTAACTTGGATGTTGCATGCCAAGTAACGCTGTTGTCATTCTGCAGAGGGAAAACTGAAGGGTAAAGGGGGCTACAGAAGCACAGATGTGGTGAATCATCCATGGTCAAAGGGAAATTTCTAATTTGTGCACAAATAATATGTTTTGAAGATGTGGTAAGAGGTTTGTGTTTGTTATAACCATCTGTCACCAAGTGTCTTGGCATGGACCTCATGAACAGTCTCGGATTTAAAAATTGACAAGCACCAAGGAAAAAGAAGAGTCAAATAAATGTCTAGTAAAATATCAGTACTAGGACTCTAGTAGAATTGAAGATGTTGGACAATATTTAGACTGATGCAAAAATCAAATTCTGGACTTTATTCCATTTCTTTCAATCAAGAAAAGCAAATGCCTTGTGGTAGGTTATTCTGACAAGTCCAGTAAAAAGACTAAATGTGTGAAACCAAGGCTATTAGGGAGGGGTTTTTACTTCCACACCTTAGAAGTTGTGAGATCTTCTGGTAGAACTTGGCAGTGATGGAGAGGATCATAAAGGATGCTGTCTGCAGTGTTGGAATCATTAATTAAGAACAAGCTACTGCCTTGTGAAATCTAGATTCTGTATAGAAGAAAGAAAGTTATAAAAAATTACAAGCATAGCTTAGTCCTTTCTGAAGTCTACTTTATAGAAAATGAACTACAGATATTTGGAGTATTAAATGTTATGTGTGATAAAATAATATCTCTCAGAGGTAAGCACATTTTCTTAAATATGAAATTCTACTTCCTTAGAATAGAGAAGTAAGTCTCAGGTTTCTTGTGAGAACCATAGCTGGGATGTTGTTTACTTGATACACAAGAATCGATCTTTCTTAATTCAAGATTATTAGTCACAACCTTGATATTATCTGTAAGTTCAGCATTCTTAGATTTTTTTTACAATTTTTAATATGAAAAAGCCAGAAACTGCAAACTTTAGTTACCATAGTAGCAAATATTCTTTGCATGCTCTAAAATGTAATTTCAGTACAAATAGCTGAGTGCAAAATATTTATTTCCATCTAAAAGAAAACGCTGTGAGTTGTTTCAACATTAAACAAAGCTACATGCTTCCCAGAGAAATTTGTTTTCAACAGTGAGCATCATGCTTTACTGCAGAGATGTTTCAAGCAGAATACAAATCAGTGAAAGCCATGTTAATCTGCTTTCGAGTTTCCAAATACAGCTGTAATATGTAGAGAGATGAGAAAACATCTAAACCATTAACAGCTCTAAACTATAGGTAGGAATGATTAGACCCCAATCATCCAAAACCCATCTTAGCATTATTATAATTATATATAATAAAACTTCCCCTTTAACCAGTGAGGCTGCCTGGAGCTGGATCCTTACTTGAGGGCTATCTCAAATTAAAAAACAAACAAAAAAAAATCACAAAAAAACCCAAACCACCACCATCATCTTCAACAACAACAAAAACAAAAAAGACAGGATTTTCTGACTTAGCTTAAGGTATGTGCCATGACCTGCAATTTTTGTTTTATAAATTCTCCATATTCTTATCGTTGTTTTTGCACAGTGCTTCCTCTAACAGCATATCAGCATATTAACAAGTACTGTGCTAGCATGGCACCTTTCTTTATGTGTTTTGGAAATGGCACCCTTTAGAGAATGTTTTCATTACTCTTTCCCTTGCTGCCTATTTCTTCTGCTACTTGGAACTGGTCAACTGATGACAGAAAGTAAGAGCACAGACAAGACACTAAGCTTCCAAGAGATGAAGATGTGCCAGCTTTGTTGGCATGAACATTATCGCATGAGTCATTCAGCATAAAGAATAGTCTAGATGAACATTGTTTCATCTATAAAGCAGAAAGTTTTAGTGGTTTGATCTCTATCTCCCAACACATTGCAGTGTTGAAGGGGTAAAAGTTTATACTAGGAGTATTTGGTACACATTTAGGAAGCAGTCTTCTTGTTTTCAAATTTTTCTTGAATAATAGAACATCAAGTAAAATAGAAATTAATTAGTTTAGGCAAATTCATTTTAAAGTTTATTTTGTACAAAGAACATCGGGAAATTAATAATGTATTGTATTCTTGTTTCTGTACATCATCCATGCCTGAAGTGAGCACAGTCATTGAGAATCTGCTATCCAAAGCACACATTAATATTTATGTGGTGGCAGCTACCAGAAGCACAGACAGAGTGCCCTGGGGAAATAATTCACTCGCTCAGATCAGCCTTGCATCTCAGCTCCTCATCAGTGAAGAAAGACCCCAGAATAACTTATTGTTGATCACTAACAAAAATGTCTTACAGCTTCTCTCTGCTTCGTATTTTCAGGCTTTCCATGTCCTGTCAAGGTTACCATCTCTCTGACTTTCAAGAGACACAAGTGTTTACAAATGTATGGTTTTGTTTTGTTTTGTTCTTACTTAAAGCAGTTGAAAGTTGTCATCAACAAGGTACACATAATATCCTTTAAGAGGCAGATGTTCTTAGAAAATGTGCTGTGATGGCAGGCTGTTAACCTGTGAGGGCAGAAGAATAATGTATATTTTTGAGTGATGTGAGGGAAGGAACTTGATTAGGCAAAGGAAGCAAATGAGTTTTGGTATATTATGAGGGCCACCCACAGAAGTGACCATTTGAATGAGGAAAATAAAGGACCTAACATTTAATGTTTAATCATGTTTGCTTCTAACAATCTGAATTTCATGCTTTATAATTCTTCAGACAGTGACTATGTCTATAAAATAAACTACCTATTTGAGAGTATTAGTTTCAGTTTTTTATGACTTCTACATTTTTTTATTTATGTATAGTAAACATATTCAAAATCCTCTCTTTGACATACTTTGAGACACATGATTCCAACTGTTAATTATATTCACCCCAGTGTGCAATAGAACACCAGAACTCATTTCTCATTTGTAAAGACAGCAGTGTGCATGTTGACTAAATTACCTACTATCCTTTCTCCTTGGCAATTACTATTATACTGTTATTGTCTATAAAAATCAACCATTTGAGACATTACTTACCAAGAGAACTTGCAGGTTTTGTTTTGTGTTTGGCTTATTTCAGTAAACTTAATGATCTCTCTGTCTCTCAGTGTTGTCCCATAAATCAGGATTTCATAGACTCTAGGTGACCAGATAGAATTCTATTGAATGTATGTACCACATGTTTCGTATCTGTCCAACTGTTGGTAAATTACCTTATCATATTGTTGTTTTGTTTTATAAAAGAAAAACATCTTTGTCCACATAAAAGAACATTTAAACAGGTAATCAACATTTTCAAGAGAAATTCACATGAGTTTTTATTTCTAACTTTTTCAGTAAAATTAGCTCTTCATTTCAAATGCCTTTGTTGGCTTGGTAGCTAAACAGAGAAGCAGATGTGTTGTGTGCTGTCAGGAGTGCCTGGGACTATGGCAAACTGATATCATTGTTTACCGCAAGAGCTGCCTAGTGAAGAAGCTGGTTACTCAAGATCTAGTGTGATAATCATTAACAAACAAAGTGACAAAATGAGCAAATGGGTGACCAGGCCATTTACTGAAGAAGAAATCAAAGGCTAATTATCTCTTGGAAGATTAGCTAATTGCTTGATAAATTTGGGAATGGAAGAGTAAAACAATTCAGAGATGTTACTTTCTTTTTTTTTATTATGAATAAAGAAGCCACAATTTCTATCCTTGTATATCCTTATTCAAGGTCCATTCCCCCTCCCACCACATCAGATCATTCTTTCTTCTCCACATCTCCCCATCCCCCTCATGGGCACGAGGTCCCAAGGTCCCAAGGTCCCAAGGTCCCAATATTGCTTAGTTAAGCCTCCACTCCTGGCAAATCCAGTTTTCTCCCCCCAACATATGTTACTTTCATGCCATCAGACTTGAGGATTGCCAGTCAATCCAGAAAACGAACCCTGAAACAGTGCTCCAACAAAAATTTGCTCCATCACCTCAAAGGGCATTTTTTGATGTTTCAAAGGGCAAAGGATGCATTTGTTCTCACCAGCAAGTCCACTCACATGGTAGATAAGACCACACATGTTTTGCATAAAGATGCTACATGAATGTCTGCAGTCATTATTGAAAACTGAAAAATCTGGAGGTCTGACTATTTTTAAATTTTTTATTACCATATATTAATTATAGATACTGGATCTCACTGGGACAATTTCATGCATGTATATAATTCATTTGATCCTCCTGCCTACTCAGGCATACATACATAGAATCAACTTGGAATTCTCTTTCTATAATACCTCATATCCAAACAGTAAGTTGTAGGAGTCTCCCTTAAAAGTATATTGTGGAAATCTGACCACCTTTCTCCACTGTCATTGCCTGGACTGAATCAATATGGACCCTTTCCTGGATTGCTGCAAGGATTGATTACTTCACCTCTGCCAACTACTCTTACCACAGGAATTTGGGTGATTTCTTAACCATGTAGTTAGTTTATGTCTATGCTAGACTCAGTCTCTCCGAAGGCTGTGCACTTAGTAAAAACTTGTCTTTCCATGTTCCAGAATGTTCCCCGGGGTCCGTTTTTTCTCCATACCTTTATACTCATTTTTCCTTTCCTTCTCATTGTTATAATGACTCACCTCACCACCCCTTCTGTCCCAACCACAGCTGATCTCAGTGTCTACAGAGCGTTATGTCTTTTGTGTTCTCTTAGGGCCTCTTATTTCTTATCACTTTCTGGCATATTTTCTGTTTTTCCTATATACTTTTAACTTTAAGTCTCCTTCTTTATACCTTAAGTTCAACAAGGGCAGAAATCTGTGTCTATTAATTACTACTATAGCCCCAGTACTTAAGATGGTATTTAACACATAAAAATATCCAGTAAATATTCACTGAATGATTTAAGAAGTAACAATAAATTAACTTTGGAAGAAGAATGAATAATAGATGAAAATAGATGAAAAATAATTTTGATAGACTGGAAACATGCAGATAAAATTTTCATGGGCACTATAAAGACCTAGAGGTAGATATTTTAAAAGTTGATTATGTATAATAGAATTTCCTATTCTCATGTTAAAGAAAGTAGCATGTTTTGATTGAGTAAGCACACAATATCTGTAAACTTAGGCAATTTAAAAATTAATAAACTGTAGACTTCATTTAGTGTAGGGTATAAGAAAAAATAATTAGTAACATCTACATACAGACAAGATTTTTATTCTCTGGTGAGAAAAATAAAATCCTACCTGCACAACTTCTCTTTTCCTCTGCCAGTCTAATTTGTACTGAAATGAAATAACAATTTAATTGTCTTCCTGAAGCATAATTGTTCTCAGCTCCCTAGCAGCAACTAATCATTTTTTGATAACTATCTGTCCTGTTTCTCTTTTTGCAGCACTTCTAATATATCTCTATTAATACTTTATATGCATAATAACTATAGAGAAAAGTGTACAAAATAAAGATATGAAGCCTAACAAGTTGTTGAAGAAAACTAATGGTGGATCACTGGAATATATTTTTTTTCTTTCCTCTGCTAATGCTAGTCTTCCTTGCCATTGTTTACACTTTTGTTTCTTTTACATTAATGCATAGTGTTTACTCTTTAGTATTTTCCCCAAACCAGCACTATCTAGGAGGATATTTATATTCTTATAAAATTCATATACCTATGAGACATAAAACCAAGTAATCTTAAAGTGAACAACATCTACAGCATCTTGATAGTGTCCAGGAGGTTCCTGAAGCCAGTATCCACATTCAGAACTTCAGATGGACAGAAAAGTCAATATTTCAAACATACTCATTGTCTTGTCATATACAACTTTCATTGATTAATTAAGACTTAATGAATTCTCTCTGAAAGAAAAATAATGGGGAATGTGTTATCTTCCTTAAGATGTGAAGATAAGCATGTTATAGATACATGCATATACAGGGAGAGAGAGAGAGAGAGAGAGAGAGAGAGAGAGAGAGAGAGCAAGCAAGAGAGAGATTATGAATTAATGCAACTAACAATTGTTTCGTGATTCCAATTTTATTATTAGATTTATAATATCAAAGGAAACTTTTCATTCTAGTTTATGTTAGAATTGTGTCCATCTCCTCATCAATTTCTGTGCTTTTGTAATTTCTCTCCCAAAGCAATTTTAGCATGCTTATCCTCTCAAATTTATTATTCATTTCTGTCTAGATAAAGAAAATTACACAGAAAGAAAGGATATTAAACTAAGAATATAAAAAGATACACAGTGAAAAAAATCATGGAAGTTGAATTTTTTTGAGGATTTTTTGTTTGTTTGGTTTTGAGATAGAGTCTAACTATATAAGCCATACTCGTTTTGAACTTACCTTCCTCTTATTTCAAATTTCCATGTTCTAGAATCATATACATAAATACCAAAATGTATCTTCTTCAGCCTTGCTAGATTTTATTTTACATGAATGAACAACCCAAGAACTCAATGTTATGGGTTTTGTGATACCCTTTGTTATAGTAACACATTTGGTGAAGGATTGGATGTGAAATTCTTTCTTTTGTAGAGGAAAACTCCAACTTACTTCAGGGTGCACACCAGGTCAGAGAATGTGTTGGATGCATCTGTTTTATTTTTTAGATATTATATTAAAATTGACTATACAATCTAGTAACTTAAAACAATTATTAGCACCCTTCTATCTCACATTAAGGGGATGATTGTGTTCTTCTTTTCCTACTATTGACCAGCACAAAGTCATTCCAGTGTCAAAGGATCTAGATGGCTCTGCTGGTTTGCTGTAGACTTCCTGTGCTGAATGGGACAATTGCTTTCTTGATTTCTCCCTGGAAGTGGTCTTCCATTTTCCCTCAGAATGGTCTGTATAGTGTGTCAAGCCAGAAAATTCCAGTGTCCCTTGAAGATGGCTGTCTATGCTTTATTTCATTAATATCACATTGGTACAAATGGGTGAATGAATAGTCAAGTCAAGTTGTAGGGTGGAGATAAATTCCACTGCATAAAGGGAACAGCTATAGGATTAAACTGACAAGACTACAACAGAGAAAAGAGTGGAGAATTGAAGCCACATAATGATTTTACTTGGAAACAGGATGCAAAGTGGTGACCAGAATTTACCCCCAGTCTAACTCAAGTATGGGAACAGAGCTTACTAAGAGAAAAAGATACAGGAAGCAAGGCACATGGCAATCCTGCTCACTTACCATTCAGGCAAAACACCCTTGCAATCATAAAGAGAAGTTATAACTAGGCAAAGAGTAGAACAACCTACATTAGTACTGAGGCCCTAGGGAAGTTAGATAATGCAAAAGTTTTGGAGGCTGGCCTAGAACTTAGGGTAGAGAATAAAGATGAACTTTTAAGTTAACTATTTTACTAAAGAGAAATTTTGGCTTGCTGGAAGGTCTATGAGTGTCCAGTGTTGATCTCTTTAAGGGAAACCAACAATTCTAATAATTTCAAAATGCATTTTTTGCTCTGACTCTAATCATTTTTTTACTTCCCTTCTGGCAAAAATCCCCTTAGTCTCCTTTGACACATACACAATGATTCATTGTTGTGTTCTCAGCATAGGTACATCTGGCTGAGAGCAAATATTCAATAGTGAAAAGAAATGAGAGGCAGGCTTAGCCATTCTCCTCTGATTACATTATGACTCAGGAGGACGCCCACCAGTAGTTTTATTCATTACTGGATATTAAAATCAAAGGCCTTTAATATGCAGCAACAGAGTTGTCCAAATTGAAGCCCATCTGTGCGTCCTTGTAGAAGTTTTCTTAGCAGGATGCATAGGCAATTTTAATAAACTTATTATTTTGCAGTCTGCCCCCAAAGGATTTAATGAAACTTTGACATTATCCCGATGCGTCACAGAGCAGCACTCTATCTTACTTGCCATTTCAGATATTTTTTAAGATTAACTTGGACTGACCATGCCGGATGCAGTCAGCAATTTCCAACAGTAACCTGCTGCTTTAATGCATCCCAAAATATCTGCCAAGTGCGTAGGTCCTTTTTCTCCCTTTTCTTACCCATCAACAGATTTATGATAACTCCATTAGCCTTGCTATTTTTCTTGTCAAAAATATGACGAGGGCTTCAGTGACAGTGTTCTGAAGACCTCTGTGTTTCACTTTGGTTTGATTTCTATATCCTAAATACCGAGGGAAGTAGACTTCAGAAACAAACAAACAAAGAAGGAAACAGTGTGAGTGAACTTGCAGTGTGTCCTTCAGATGCTCAAAGGCTCTAGAAGCCACTTTGGGTGCAAATTTCTGAATTCAAATTGCTTACAATCGGGGAATTCAGGGCTCTGCTCGTCTTTCTCCCTCTACGTAGTCACAAACTTTACGTTAGTTCCCATTTGTTCTCAAATTCTGGGACGTTACTTCTAATATATTGTTAATGGATGAAGGTGGAAGCAAAAAATTGTAATAGGAAATTTATTCTAGGAAAAAAGTTATGACAGTTTTGACTTAGTAATAAAGTATTTAAACTACTGTAAGCATTGTATTCAACATATTCAAATAGCTTTAAGCTGTTTTTTTTTTCACAAAGTTGTTGTGAGAATGAAATTTTATAGGACATGTCTCCTTTTCATATAAAACATAGTTCAAATGAAAATTTATTTCTACTAATACAGAGAAATGACTCGCTGGATCTTCAGACCTCTCTTAAAGATAAATAAGATGTGGTACTTACTCAAACACTTGCCCCTAGCTAAACACTATTAGAAGTATCATTCACAGATGAGCTCATTTAATATTAATTTAACACAAACACTCTATGTGCGTGCCCTCATACAACACTCCCAGTAATGCCAGAGACATTGTTATTATGCTCCCCTTGTCCACAAGGAAATGATGACACAAAAGGTCATATGACTAGTTGGTATCACATAAGTAACTAGTTATAGGGGCAGAATTCTGAATTAGCAGGATAGGTCCAGATGCTCTTTCCAGATTATATGTGATCTGGTTTCTGGGGAGAAATTGACATAGGGAGAACATAAGCTGCATTCGTAACCTTTCTCCAAAGCTTGCACAGCTCCCATCCGGTGAACAGCTACTGACTGATTCAACTGTCTAGAACTGTCTTCCTATTGTCAGAATTGAAAATAATGAGAAACAGAGAAAATGCATATTGTTTTCTTTATGTTAAGTGAAACTTTGAGGATGTTCCAGATGGGTCTTACTTCTGGCTTCTCTGCTTTACATTTCTCCACAGGGCCTCTGAGAAATATAAGCAGGTCTCAGGGGCTGAGAATTTAACTGAACAGCATTCATTCATGAGCATCATTATCCCTTTCAAAGCAGTAATGCACATTTCCATGTAAAGGAATCCCAACATTCATTTCTGGAAACTTCTGAAATGATGTAACCTGCAGCTGTCAGCCTCCTGCCTGGTGCAGAGCCTGGCACTGCCAAAAGCCCCTCCTACCATGGCCAGTGTGTTGCCAGGCTTAGGCTTGGGATAACACTCAAGAATGATAAGATAAGAACCTGAAAGAAGAAGACTGGATAGCCCAGAGAGAAGGAAGTAACATAAGGTAGTGATTTAATAAAGGTTTTGGTATTAAAACAAGGAGTAGGAATGGCAAATGGGATAAAGTGGGACCTCATAGATTTTCAGTGAGAAAGTACTGAAATCATTATGCATTCAACTCATGGGAATTGATGCTTTCTTTGGAGAAGGCACTGCACTAGAACCTGTGGAATGGGTCAAATTTGTCCTGAAAAGCTTAGAATTGTTCATGAACTGTTAGAAAATATATTCAGAGTATTCATTCTAAATAAACCCCTCAGCAATAGTGAGGACAAAGTTTATATCAAGTCAAATGTAAAACCTCTCTTCTTCAAAAAAATAAAAGTCTCATGGAAACATTTTCTGCTTCAGGCCTGTTCTAAATCCACTTGGAACCTACAGCACTTAATCATACAAAATACATCTGTGATTTAGAAATGTCTCCACAGAATGGCACTTAATTCTGTTTACTCTCAGAGTTCATTATATATATTTTGAGAGTATAATCAATTTCTAGATTTAGATTTTCTCTTTAACTCTTTCTATATTTGCCTTAATGAGTTTGAGATGCTCAGCCCTAATTCTGGTTCTGACCTGCCCAGGTCTCTTCTCAAAAACAAATCCCGGCATCTGCTGTTTTTAGTTAGGATGCCTCAGATGGCATGAACCAGATAACTTGTCAAGACTGAATAAGCCACTTACTGTGTTGATCTTTCTGCTAAGTTCTGAAGTTATGTTGCTTTTATTAAAATGTCAGTTGCTTGACCTTTGGAGACACAGGGGAGCCTCAGAGGATATCGCAGGCAATCAAAAACAAGCAGTAAAAATTAGATAGTGGAGAGGAACAGATCTGGCAGGTGAACTGTGCTTTGTGTTAATGTGGTTCCATACTAAAACCAAACTCTGTTACTGGGAGTTTATTTGAACAAATTGAGAGTGCAGGGTCGGTTACTACAACCACTCCTTCTGAAGTTTCAGGAAGAAGTGTTTTAGGAATGAGTTCTTTTCCTTGAAGGATATAGTTTAGGAGTCTTTAGGCTCATGAACTTGGCAAATTGTTGTTTAATTTGCTATGGAGGACTTTACTTTATCAGGACAGTATTATTCTTGCAACATCTTGATATAAAAGAAAACATTTTTACATCCCACAAACTTGAACTAATTAAAGTGAACACTATTATTGCTGGGCAAATGGCAAATGAAATTTTAACTGTAATTAGCAAAATTTATATTCTAGGGTAAAAATGAATATGGCCAAGGAAATGAACCTTATCAGGTCTTTCCACTTGCCTCACAAATCTTCTACAAATTAATAATCACTGACATTTTTATGAAACAATGTCATTCTTAGCCCAAGTCTTGGCTTTCGCATTATGCCTGCCTTTCTAAAGACTTTCCTCACAGTGAGAGGGTTTGAAAGAGGCTGGCTCTCCATAGTGCTTTGGGGACAATTAGCCGGGAAGAGCAGAAGAGAATAAGGGCTCAACTTATTCTGCCCTGAAGAATTCTGGCAGCTGATATAAAAGCAGTGAGAATACACTGAGCAGGAAATCTAAATGCAGTATAATTACAGAGAATCAAAAACTAGAGAAATTATCCAAGAAGACTCTGAATTGGAAAAAACAGGCTTTGTGACAGTGATTACCTTTTAAGAATTCTCTATTAGATTAAGGTAACACAATCAGAATTTTCTACATCCACTAAGACACGCACACGCATACACACACACACACACACACACACACACACACACAACTCTATGGATATAGAACAATGTGAAAGTTATTTGCCTATCACTATAGTGGGACTTTAAAGAAAAAACCTGTCTCTGAAAAATCCCTTTTTCTGAGATGGAGAGACAAACTTGTATTTGAAGTTTGAAAGTCTTTTAGTAATCAAAGAATTTCATCGAAGAGAGACTTTCCTATGGTTAAGTATTATTTATTAATCAGAATGAATTATACATTCAATATTATCTTCAGACTCCCTCTAAATTAGTTTGACCTATTTGGAGAGGCCTTCAGAATCTCAGTGATAAATGAACTCTTGAGATTGCAAACATAAGGACTTCCTTCTGAAGATTTTACAGGACTTACATGTCAGAGGTAGACCATATAGTGTCCTAGATTTTAAAAAGGAAGCTTAAACATCAAGGCAAACAAAACAATTACCTGGAGATATCCAATGAGTGCTATTTACGGTAAGAATAAAAATAATAAAACAAGCCAATGGAAGGGATGAAGTCTTTCAGAAATTTTTGAAAATGATCTCTCTCTCCTCTCTTTCTTTCATATACATACACATACCCCTTTATGAGAATATATAGATACATTTCACAAATATTTTTCACTACTTTTTTTGCTTTATGTTCAAAGTAATTGGTCAATTATAAAAAGTCACACACCATTGTACAACATCAACAGGTTAAAATATTTCTAGGCTAAAAGAAATACAGTAATTTCTATTAAGATCATATATTTATTGGTGGTTGGTATTCAAATTCTAGCTCTGTTGACAATGAGATTGTAATAATAAACAGGCATTCTGTCTCTTATTCTTTATCACAACTCTACCCATATTTTCACCTCTAAGGAGAGAGCATTAGTGAGATTAAGGTGGCATTCACTTTCATAGGCTTATGAGTGTGTGTGTGTGTGTGTGTGTGTGTGTTATGTGTGTTTATAAATAAGCGTTCTAAGCCACATGAGCTATTTGGCCATTTGTTTCTTTTCCATGAGCATTGTCCCATGGGTCACCGGATTGTACTTCCTGTCTCCTGTCGTTTGGGATATCTGTTGATATGTGACTTCAACCCCATCTTCATTGGGAAATACATGGGTGACAGTGTTTTCTTACCTCCTTTTCCTAAAATGCTCAGAGGAAAGGGTTAACTAGTGAATACTTCTGTTTATGGACCAATTGAGAACTCCCAGAGCAGAGCTTCTTACCCAAAAGCCATCCATCCAATGGGTGTACATTTGCATAAATTACAAAACCACTAAAATTCAATATGGAATTTCCAAGAATGTATGGTTATAAATTTTTGGAGAAAAAACCTATAAAGTTATCAGGTGTTTAGAGAGAGCTGTCTCTCAACAAAATGTTTAACCAGAGAAAACTTTCTGTCTCATTGCTTGAGTATTTAAAATGAAATTGTCCAAATCTGTAAATTCATAGCAAATGGGAAAATTCTACAAATGCTGTTAGCAAGTTGGATCTTCTTTCTTATGTAGCTATCATTTGTGCCTGAAGAGTAATACAAAAATGATGTCATGAAGACTAAGCTGATATCAGATAGGTACAGGAGAGTAAGAAAAATTCCTAAATGTCCATGGAGATATGTTGCATGCATAGGCATCAATAAGGCCAGAGTACAGCACTCTGCTTCCACCTCCGTTTCTATACTCTTCATACCATAAAGTTAAACACGAATATGAAATAATACATGCACTAAGCTTAATATAATATTAATGTGAAGAGATATTCATCTTTTATTTGCTCACAGATATGCTAGATCTCTATAAAAAAAAGTACGTTATTTTGTGGCAGTTACATTAGTTTTCTAAAACATTGTGGAAAATATAAATAAATTATGATAATATTCTCTCTATATATGTTATTCATACATATATACAACATTTGTAAGGGAGGAGAAAATAAATATATGCACATATATCATTTTGTGGAAGTCACATAAGTTTTCTAAAACACTCTAGAAAACATAAATAAATTATGATATTTTATATTGTCATACATATAATATATATGTTCCACCTTTGTGGGCAATAGGGGAAATAATAAACACAATATATATTTGTTATGTATATTTGTTTATATTATTTGTTATATTTATGTCATATGTAATTTATTATACACATTAATTGTATATATTGGGGATCCTAAAATATTTGTGGGTAAGACAGTGGAAGGAGGAGAGCTCATGAGTTTCAACCCTATACAAGTAACTACAGGCAGCTAAGGATATGGAGAGAGGGAGAAGTAGTTTCCCTGGAAAGAGAACAGCAGTTTCATTCTAACTGTGACCTTCTGACACCCCAGCCTCCATCTCTTCAGTGTTAGGATTGCAGGCACAGGCACTATGTAAGTTACATGCTGTGCTAAGGATCTGACCCAAGGCATCATGGGTACTGGGAAGCACTCATCCAGTTCATATGCAAGTCACCACAGCAATTTAAACGTGTGATAGTTAATTTTATTTTTTTGGTGTCTCCAGTAGGCAAGACTGTCTCATTTCAATATTATTTATTTTTACTTAATGGTTGTGAAGCAAAAGCCTGTTCTTTTATGATAACACTAGACAATAGGAGTTCCTAAACTACCATTCCTTGGACTATGTTCACTATTTCTATTTCTCTAGAAAGGAGAGAAACACATAAGTGACAATGTAGCTGTTAAGTTATACTCCTGAGAAAGAAGAGACATTAAAATGTAAAGTTCAGTCAGGGAAAGGGTGGGCAGAATCTTCTCTGTATGCTGACAGTAGCATTATTAACTATCAATGGTAGAATAATAAAGTTTGAATAATTGTATTTTCCCCTTTCCTTCACAAATTAAAACCAAATACCCTACTGTTTCTTATTCAAATTAAAAATTATGAGTCTTTGAGTAAGCACAAGGGAGTAGGCAGAGAAGAAAAACATTGCTGCAGTACATCATGCTGCAATGCTGCAGCTGAAGACCCAGCTGCCTTTCCATCTATACCACCAAAACTGCCTGTCTTTAGCTGAGATTCAGCTGGTGATTAATTTTTGTGATTAATTTATTATTATGTGAAAAGCACTGAATAAGATATCAAATTTAACACTTCTTTTTCCTTAAGGTCTTTTCAGTAGAAGAATGTGAGGTGAGTTACCTCCCTCTCTCTCTCTCTCTCTCTCTCTCTCTCTCTCTCTCTCTCTGTAACTTAATTCACTTTATTTTTCTTGTTTTAAAAACCCTTATGGGGTTGCCACAGCTGGAGCCTGGGTCCTCTGAACAGAGCTTCTGGTGTTGGTTTTCACAAGATGGTTAGTGAATTCCTGATAAGGAGACTTGGTGAACACAGTTTCTTTTCAGAGGTCAAGGATCAAGTAGTTGCAGATCTTAGGGATGGCATCAAAGGTGGCTTTGGCAAAGTTCCCCGGTTGCCAGTGTAGCCCCTGGCTGATGTGTAGCAGTCATCGATACCGGCCATCATCAGTAGCTTCTTGGGCATAGGAACAGAAACAATGCCAGTGCCTCTGGGGACGGGGATAAGATGCATCAACATAGAGCCACAATGGCCTGTCACTTTGTACGAAACAGTGCGGAGCTTGCCAACCTTGTTCCCTCACTAGTCTCCTTGAACAGGAAAAGTGGAAAGCTTGACCAAGATGATGGCCCCTTGGTTGTCAGTGGTCACCGCCTTGGAGCACTTAACACCAAAGCCAACACGATCACTGTAATCCCCAATGGCAATAAAAGCCTTGAACCTGGTTGGCTGACCACCCCAGTCTGCTTCTGCACTGGCATAATCTTTAGAACCTCATCAATTAGGGATGCACCCAGGAAGAAATCAATAATCTCAGATTTGTTAATGGGAAGAGAGAACAGGTAGATCTCCTCCAGAGACTTGATCTTTAAGTCCTTAACCAGGCAGCTCAGCTTGTTAACTAGGATCCACTCTCTGTCTTTGTCTTTACACTTACGAGCCCAGCAGCTTCAAACACGACGGGGCCCCTAAGACCGCTGCTGAATCCTCCTCTGCAGAAGCCATTGTGGCCTCTGGGTCCTTCAGGCTCTTCCACTGCACAGGCATCATCCATCATTTGGTGTTTGCTCGAAGAAACAGAAGTGAGTTACATTTCTTACGATGTGATAAATATCTTTCTAAAATAACTTTTCCTAGAAAGGGTTTATTTGGTTCAAGGTTTAGGACATACAGTCCATTATATCAGGGAAGTCATGGATGCCATGACCAGCTTAGTCTGGAGTTAGAAATTAATCTGAAGTTTCCTTAAGCTCCATGGATCAGGAAACAGGGAGACCTGGTTGCAAATAACGGAAGCCATAGTCTTTCCCACGGTCCTCTGCCAGCTAGGTTCCTTCTCCATCTGCTACCCAACACCATCAACTGAAAGCCAAGTGTTCAAATATGAACATCTCTGGGAACATCTGATCCAAACAGATGAAAAGATGTGGATGTTATTTGTTATCATCAAAATCAGAAAGCAGATGTGATGATGAAAATGTCAGGAGGGGCTTTTGAAATTCAGACCCCCGTCCAGAGCAGAGTCAGAGGTGAGATGATTCCAGCACCTGGACCACCCATCTGGAGAGTCCCTCTCCAGGGATGGGGTCAATCCCTAGGGTCTGATCTCAGACTCTCCCTAGCAGACAGGAGCTAGGCTTTGGCTGTTAGGGACTCCTCCAGCCACTCCTTAAAGTCTTCTTAGAATTTAATGAAAATGAATCCACAATGTACCCAAACTTGTGAGACACAATGAAAGCAGTCTTAAGAGGAAAATTCATAGTATTAGATGGCTATATGAAAAACCTAGAGAAATCCCACACTAGAGAACTAACAGCACAGCTGAAAGCCTTAGAACAATTAGAAGCAAACTTACCTAGAAGGAGTAGACGGCAGGAAATAATCAAACTTAGAGCTGAAATCAATACAATTGAAACAAAAGAACATTACAAAGAATCAATGAATAAAAGAGTTGGTTCTTTGAGAAAGTTAACAAGATAGATAAGGCCTTAGCCAAACTAATCAAAAAACAGAGAGAGAGTGTTCAAATCAACAAAATCAGAAATGAAAAGGGGGACATAACAACAGACCCCCCAGGAAATACAGAGAATTATCAGATCATACTTTGAAAATCTGTATTCCACAAAAATGGAAAACCTAGAAGAAATGGAAAGCTTTTTGGACAGGTACCATTTACCAAAATTAAATGAAGACCAGATTTATTACCTAAACAGACCTATAACCCTAAAGGCAATTGAAGCTGTCTTTAAGAGCCTCCCAATAAAAAAACAAAACAAAACAAAACAAACAAACAAACAAACAAAAAAACCAAAACAAAACAAAACAAAAAAAAAACACCCAGGTCCAGATTGTTTCAGTGCAGAATTCTATCAGACATTCAAAGAAAAATTACTACCATTACTCCTCAAACTATTTCTCACAGTAGAAACTGAAGGAATATTGGCAAATTCCTTTTATGAGGCCACAATTACCCTAATACCCAAGCCACCCTAATACCCAAGACACAACAAAGAGGGAGAATTACAAACCAATCTCCCTCATGAATATTAATGCTAAAATTCTCAACAAAATTTTGGCAAACCATATACAACAACATATTAAAAAATATCATCCACCGTGATCAAGTAGGCTTCATCCCAGAAATGCAGCCATGGTTCAACATATGAAAAACCATAAATGTCATCCATCATATGAACAAACTAAAGGAAAAAACCACATGATCATATCCTTAGACACTGAAAAATCCTTTGACAAAATCCAACACTCCTTTATGATAAAAGCTCTAGAGGAATCAGGAATACAGGGGAAATATCTAAGTATAATAAAGGCAATTTATAAGAAGCTGACAGCCAACATCAAACTTAATGGAGAAAAACTCAAATCAATCCCACTAAAATCAGAAACTATACAAGGATATCCTCTCTCCCCTTATCTATTCAATATAATTCTTGAAGTTTTAGCTAAAACAATAAGAGAACGATAAGAGATTAAGGGGATACAAATTGGAAAAGAAGGAGTGCAACTATCTCTATTTGCAGATGATATGATTGTTTATATAAGTGACCCCCAAAATTCTACCATGAAAAAAAAAGATATACTAAAATCCACAGGCAAGTGGATGGATTTGGAGAAAATCCTCTGAGCAAGGTATCACAAACCCAGAAAAATAAGCACGGATGTACTCACTCATTATTCAACTCTAAACAAAAAAGCAAAAAGCAAAGCATTTCCAAGGTGTAAACCACAAACACTAAACAGCTTGGGATCTCAAATACCTTGGATTCCACTCCCTCCAGAGGAAAACCTGACCCAGTCTTGATGTTGGGGTGAGGAAAGCAGATCTGCCAGGAGTGGATGCTGAACTGAGCCATATTGGGACCTTGGGACCACCTGTCCTTGCTGAGGAGGAGATAAAGAGATGTGAAGAAGAGAGAGTGACTGGAAGGGGCAGGAAGGGGAAGGGAGCTTGAACAAGGGTATACATGGATAAAAAATATGACTTTATTTGTGATAAAAAAATAAAGAAATATTTGTGCTCCAAGCTTCTCATCATCCACAGTGAAATGAGGAAGCAATTCTGAGCTGGCATTAAATGGATGATTTAGAATGTAAATAAAGGCTCTGTGAAGCCCAGTTGGCTTCTATCTTCTTGTCTTATCTCCCTGCTGAGGTTTTTAGCAAAGTAGCCCCAACCACAGGTTGATATTACATACAGCTGCCATTTAACCTCTGCAGAACTCTGGTTGGCAGGGAAGGATCCTCATATATTTTCATTAACAGGAAGCAATTCTTTAATCCCAGAATTGAAAATGAGCTGCAAAGTATGACAGACCCAAAACCAACATTGTGTTGACTTTTCTTGACTGGGAGAAAAAATGTCAAGGAACATCTAGTTTTGTGGATAATGAAAATGCCATATATATATACACGATG
Source organism: Sigmodon hispidus (assembly GCA_004025045.1). Taxonomy (NCBI): domain Eukaryota; kingdom Metazoa; phylum Chordata; class Mammalia; order Rodentia; family Cricetidae; genus Sigmodon; species Sigmodon hispidus. The sequence goes on along the minus strand of PVIH01000377.1, from coordinate 210,599 downwards.
GACGATTACTCAACTATTACAAACAATAAAGTTGTAGAATTTTCAAGAGAAAAGATGAAATGGGAAAATATTACATTCAGTGAGATGACTCAGTCAGAAAAATCAACATCTAATATTCTCTCTTGTATGCATATGCTAACTTTTAATGCTGCCTGCAAGTAATAAAGTGTGAGAGTTTCATACACCATGAAACTAGACAGGGAACCAGAAGAGCAGGGATGGGAGTGGAGGGAGGGCAAGGACGTTGCGGGGAGGATTCCATCCTATGACACCTGTAGATAAAGGAGGCTACTGGGGTGGGAAGACAAAATAAAAGGGTAGTAGAAAACAGTATGTGTGAGAAACAGCAAAAACACATTTTGTTTGAATAATGCTTTGAAAGGCACTCAAAAATAATTTACTAGAGAAAGGGAGCGAGAACCATCAGGCCAAGTGCTTTTCAGTTCTAACTGTGGTGAGTGGAGAACATCCTAGCCTGTTTTTTATTTGCTTTCTAAATCCCCTTTAACTATTATGAGAAACACCATCTGGAGAAGAGTGAGGATTCTGTGAGCAGGGGATTAGAATTCAGACCTACCCAATGCTTGGTGTTTTGAAACAGAATAGTAAATGCCTTTTTGAAATAGTTGGCTGTTTGAGAAAACACTTTTCCCCCCTTTTAAAAGTCCTTCAATACTTGGAGAGTGTAAATCCATTATTAATAAAGCTGTTTCTCTTAAATTTAATTACTTTTGCCTGGGTAGGTGTCACAGATACCTCCGATATTCCCCCAAAGCTCTAGGTATCATTGAATATACGTACACATCTTCCATGTTTGAAGGCTGTTTATAGGCATGTAAATAGGCACTATTATTAATAAAAAGTGATTATGTACTATTGAAGCTCCCACATTCAGTAGTATTTTCACAGAGTACTAATAGTACTATGATTTATAAATAACCTATATTATTCTTATTTTCTGCATGGTAACAGGACAGGTAACAGAAAGATGTGAAAAAAGAACAAATTATTGTATATATATATATATATATAGATTTCACTCAGAAACAAACACTAAGTATTTAATTATATTTCTGCCAATTTTACCGCCTACATCTTAACATGTTTTGCCCATATCATTTTTATATTATATTTTTAATGAGTTTTTCTATTTCAGGAAGTAGACAAACCAGAATTCCTTTGGCGCTTTGTCATTGCTCTAGACATAGCTGTATATCACAGTCACACGGGTGAATGTGCTCCTTGATGGAGGTGCCTGGCAAGCACTGAATAGCTGATGCTAGTCCTTTTGTAATCGACAGTTTGAGTTTATTCTATCTCCTTCCCTATAATCCCTCCCTTCCTTCCCTTCCCTCTCTTCCCCCTCCTCCTTTTCCTTCTCCCTTCCCTTCTCTTTATTTCTCCCCCTTCCTTTGGTGGGTTATTTTATATTTCATAAAATGAATAATATCTAATGCTCCTGAAAAACACCCTCTTCTCTGTTTCTCAGGCCATTGCTATCAGATTGTCTGACAGCAGCAGATTTCTGAAGAACAATGCCTTCCTATTGGTGTCTAGCTTCTTTCCTACACAGCTTCTCTCTCTCCCTCCCTCTCTCCCTTTTTTCTTATTCCCCTCCCTCCCTCCTTCCTTCCTTCCTTCTTCTTTCTCTCTCTCTTCATTCAGTTGCTTCTAATAAAGCTCTGCACATCTGTCCCCAGCACCTCCCAGGGCGTCTAGAACTATGACAGAACCAACTGAAAGTTAAGTGACAGATTACAAGAGGTTTGCCCCGTACTTCTGCTTCTGTCATAGCATGTCAGGGTTTCATTACATTCCTGTCAGCACAAGCCCCACATAACCTTCTCTGCCCTTCTCTCACCTCTGCCTCAAGCTTTGCTCATGACAAGTTCTTTCTGGGAACATCTACTTCTCCTTTCAGACCAGAACCTCTGAGACTCTGAAGCTCTCCCGACACATTGTTTCTTTACCAAGTCTTCCGCATGTGATATACTTGCTTTACTTTCCTTGGGATCATTTTGTCATTATTTTTTTATGTTTTAAAAAAAATGACTGGAATATAAAATTGACTGGATTAGCTCTAAGTCCATTGGAAAGCCACACTTCCTGCTTTATTCCTTGATATTGTTGTGATCTCTTATGTCACTATTTGCAGTTCTAATCTTTGCAGTCTCTTTAGAGCCCATTTTATTTGCTTAGTGAAAGTCCTTTGACAGCTATATGTGCTTTTGAAAAACACACAGTGTTGTTATGTGGATGAGGCTTAATGGGCATTGTAGAATAAATGCTGTGCTATTAATTGCCTTTTTAAAATGGCATTAAGCACTAAGATATGTTCATGTGGCTATGTGCAAATTAAATGAATTGTATCAGACTACTCCGATGTACTCCACAGATGACAAATATTATATTTTAGTCACTCCTTTCCAAAAATATCTTTCTATGCTACATTTACTATCATAAACAATGCTGTATTAAATATCAAATACTTGTAAGCATATAAGAAAATGAAATATATACACATACACATGCATTTTATAGCTAGGAGTAGATACAATCTTATTTCTAAATCTGAATTAAATATTTGTATGGTGTTTGAGTACTGGACTACTGTGCTAAATAAAATTAATAGCTCTAATACTCCACCATTCCGATATCCCCATTCTTTTCCTATAACTTTCTTACTTATTTAAGGTATAGTGCATGCCAACCACCATGGCCACCGAAATGCAGAAAGAATAGACAATGTGGCACTTTCAAGCCTAGGTGTGAAGATAACCCAAGTGTCCTCTTGCCCTTTTGGGTCTCTCTGGTGGTGGTGAGAACATCTTCATCTGGCCTAACAAGAATGAGGACACAAAGAACCCTCAGGGTATCCTAAGCTCTGAACAAATGCTGCAACATCCAGCCTAGAGTAGTTGACTGATTCAGGGAGATGAGCAGAGCTGCCCTAACAAATGCACTGTGCCATAGAAACAAGTGGGTTTCAGATCAATTCCAAAGCCACAATAGATGATTGAAGGAGATAAACAATCACATTGCTAAACAAGGGTCCTTACTCTAAGCTCTTTGTCTATCATGCTTCCTATGTTGTCAAATTTCATAGGCTTTTCTTAATGTAAGCTTATGATAGTAACTCATTTTGAATTTCTATTTTTAAAGTTTTCAAATTTCTTTATGTATATATAAATTATCTAGGTTGCTACTTCCTCTAAGCACTGCTTATTTATGTTTTTTGTTTCTCCCATTGTTTTGTTTGTCTCTTCTTAGCTTTTTGCAGGAGTTACTTACAGATTCTTGATTTAAATCTTTAGAAGTTTTAGGACTTTACTAACCTCCTTGGTAGGCATCTTCTTGGTATCTTTATCAAAATGTTCATGGAATGTTGAACTGATTTTGCTGTAGCTCAATTTATCAATTCCGGATTTCATAGTTTGTGGTTATTTCAAAATCAAAGTTTTTCTAAGCAAATTATTCTCTGAATAAAACCTTAAAAGCTGTGTTATATTAACTTTTTATATTGTCTTTTTATATTTTTGCTTCTTTATAAATAAGTTTTTGGTACATATAAAATTGACATTTTTATTGATAACTTACTAACCATTTTTTCATTTCTTTTTGTTTACTATACAATATTTTCATTTTGCATATTATTGTATACAATAAATTTTGTTAACTTATTTTATAGTTTGTAAATTTGCAAAGTGGTAAATTTTGTATTATTTGCCACTTTTATTTTCCGTTTTTAAGCCCTCTCATATAGCTTCTACACTTGCTCTCATTCAAACTCATGGCTTATTTTTCTTTAATTTTTGTTACATATAAATTTGTATATGAACTCATATATATTATATAAATATATAAATATAACTTGAACAGTCTGCATAATGTTATTTGTAGGCAACCGAGTAATGAGTGAAAGGGCTGACTGTTTGGTATTAGATAACAGTTGGTTTTCTCTCACCTAGAGAAGACTGTTTATCCCACTCTCCATATCCTTAGTTACTTGTAGTTTTTTGTCTAGGGTTGAAACCTCTTCCCACTTCCAAGTTAGCATATCTGTTGGTTTTGTTCTTGTTCAGGTCATATTTAGCAGCTATGGTAATGAAACTTTTTGGGTGTAATTTCTGACATTTCTAACACATCAGTCTCACAACTCTCTGATCCTCCAGCTCTTATAATATCTCTGAGATCCCTGAGACTTAGGTTCAGGAGTTGTGTTCTAGATGTATTGGTGGGACAGAGCTCTACAACTTGGCATAGGTTGTAACTTTCTGTAATGGTCTCTGTCAGTTGCGAGAGAAGTGTCATTGATGAGTGGTAAGAACGACACTTATCTGTGAATGTAAAGATGCATGTTTAGATTGTCACTACAGAGTATACTGGTTTAGTACAATGGCAGTTTTAGGTTCTCCTCTAAGACCCATGACTTCATTAGCTCTGAGTAGTTAGCAAGGATTTTAGTATCAAGAAATGATTTTTTTCTTATTGAGTAGCCTGCAGTTCAACTAAAGAATTGTCAGTTACCACATAGGTATGAGTGCGACTATTGCAATCATAGAGCTGTTATATTATGCTGGTCTTTGTTGTAGTTATGCATTGTTGACAGGCATTTGTACTGATATATTTTATATTTAATAAAATTAGCCTGGAATATCAGAGAACAGAATCACCCACAGTCAAGCCATGAGGGTCAGGGAGTGGTGACTCATGCCTATAGTCCCATCACTCAGGATGACACGATGGTTTCTTTCTACTTCTTTTGTGAGTTTAAGGTCTAACAATCGGTCAGTAGTGGCTCACATCTTTAATCCTAACTCTAGAATTATAATGCATAGTTGAGCCCAGAAGTGAAGCATCTGGGTGGGAAGATATTTAAGGCAGGAGGAGCAGAGATTCAGGCATTCTGTAGGAGTGACATGTAGTATGAGTTTCTGGCTCAGACTAGCTCCGAGGTTTGAACCCACAGCCCTGCTGCCACTTACCTTTAAATAATCACACAAATTACAAACTGTTTCGCTATGGTTCAGACTTATTGCTAGCTCTTTTATATTAACCCATTTCTATTAATCTATGTCTTGCCACATGTCTTGTTGCTTAGCTGAATTCCTTTACATTTTCCTCTCGTGGTGGCAGCTCACAGCATCTGTGTCTGACTTGCCCTCTTTCCCTTTTACCTATGCTTAGATTGCCCACCTGCTTCTAAGATGTCTTCCCATAGGCCAAAACAGTTCTTTTATTATCCAATGATAATTCACAGCAAACAGAAGGACATCCCACATCATCTACCAGCCAAGCAGAGGACTCTTGAAGATAGCATTTATCCTGTTCAGTCTAAGAAGTTGGCTGGGTGAGAATTGACTTTGGACACTTTCCCTCTATGATATTCCAGCTTGTCCCCAATATCTGGCCTAGGGTCTTCATTATATATTAACTGGAATTCATGAAATATGCATTATAGCTGATTAGGAATATTGTTTGCCTTCCACATTTGGAAGTTTTCACAACACCTTCTGGTACCGTGAAAGCTAGTCTTCATGAAGGAGGAGTTTACATCAGATCAAGGTCAGGGCCTCTGGGCCCTGTGTCCATAAAAACATGGTGCCTTCAGCAATAGGGGCTTGCCTTTCATCTGGGAGAAGGGCAGGTGTCAACCAAGGACAATAGCAATAGCCTATGATGTTTTCACAATCTCTTAGATAACTTTGACCAACAACTCAAAAGAGAATTTTTTAAAGTCTGGTGTTGGGTTTTTTGTTAGATAGTCTATGAGTCTTGGAGTGAACATTAGCATCATGATGGTAAAATTTCACTTAAAACATATACACATACACCCAGTTACATGTGTTAGAGATACTTTTAAGTAAATAGCTCATAATATTATTCTCTATGATTCTTTCAGAGTTTGCTTTTAAATATTCTGGGCAGCTTTTCCTTGGTAGCTTCTCATATGCAACTGTTTAAAAAATACCACTAGAAGGACTTACAGCTTTTTGTATCCAAATATTAAATAGAATCAATCAACTTAGCACATTTATCCTCAGAGCTGTCATCTCAGTGGTGTCCCTACTGTCAATACATGGTTAATAAAACCTTCTTGCTGTTGTTCCTTTGGTACTTACTTCAGTAGTTACAGAGCTATTTTGAGAATGTACTCGGTGGTATAAGTTGCATATAAATGCTGAATTAGTTTATCTATTCCAAGAACACAATTTATAAAAATGTCAATGCAATTGATTTAGTTGGAGAGTTAAAGGTCTTTGTTCTTTTGTTGTTGTTATTGTGTATTTCTACAAATGTAGTTGCATAACTGTTGAAAACTAAGGGCTTTGAAGAAAAAAAACACACTAGTTATGATCTTCCCTCCATGTGCCTCAGTTTCTATCTCTGTTCAATAGGCAGAATAAAACACAGCAATTAGTGCCAACTATTTCAGTAATTTACAGTGAGCTCACATGGATTAGTTGACCCTGCCTTGGAGCAAGCATTCACCAAGTAGCATCTCATTAGTAGAAGATTACAAGTTCTCTGGACTATGAGCTTCTGGGAAAGAACTAGTCTCTTTTTTTCACTTGTAGTGTTCTTTCCTTTTTGCTTAATTTTTTAATGTTTCTGGCAGCAGTACCTATCTTTTATTTTTTTTTTTAGAACATAATTCAAGGAACTTAGGCAAGCAGTAATACCTGCATATTCTTATTTTGTTCCCCTTGGGTTTAAACTTTTTCTTCATTGTAAATTCCATCAACTGGAAAACAAATTAAAGATAGTTTTACACATGTTTATTTTCTACAGTTTCAGGACAAACAAGTACCCATTTTTCTGTGTCTCTTGATTTAATCTCGCATCCTTGTTCCTAGCATTTTCTCCACCAGGCAAAATCAGAAAACATTTCCATTACTATCAGATTTAATTATCATGTGTATAAAATGCCTAGGAGTTGTAGAGGAATCCTGTATTTACAATTTTACCAACTCTCAATGTAATAAATATAGCTTAAACCCAACATACAGCTCATAGATTTTGGAATAACGCTATAGAGCATTTTTAGCCTTTAATAAGAAAAAAAACCATTCTCTCAAACAGAGAGTAGTGTTCCAGAATTAATTACTTAAACAGAAGTCCTGAATTATAAAATCACAGGTAAGAGTATGTACATCATCAGTTGATAGATAGTCCAAAAAATGTACATTTTCTGTGGTTTAAAATTTTACATTTCAATTATCTGCTCTTTTATTATAGGCAGACCTATAGGATCCATTAAACATGAAGAGAATTGTAAATGTTAAATCTATTAAAGGCATTGATGGCCTAGAAAAGAAAATTATAAACTCTTCTTTATATGTGGAATATCTCCACATTTAATAGCTAAATAATAAATCAAAGAGAAAATAGGAGAGAAGGGAAAAACAAAACTACAAAACAAACTTTCCATGATGTGCTCAGGAAGTATTATCATTATACCATATGATCTAGGATAATACTGTCTAAATTATTCACTCCATGAACAAACTTGGCATATGTGTTTGTTAGTCCTTTAAGGCCTTCAGGTCTCTGGGGCAATACTTATAGAAAACTGTGGTAGTAAGGCCTGGGTATCAGTAGGGTAACTAGGAGAAGCTATAAAGTCAGCAGAGAACAAGAGGTAAAGTTGAAATTAGCCAATAAAGGAGAGAAGACTGATCTGGAATTTCAAGGTCTCTGGGTGAAGAAGTAAGGCTGTAAAACAATAAGGATATACAATCCCTATGGGTGGATTTTTCTCTGTTCTACCAGTCAGCCAGATGGCTCGCAAATAACTGCATAGACTTATTATTAATTATAAATGATTGGCTGATAGCTTAGGCTTGTTATTAACTAGCTCTTTCACTTTAAATAACTAATAATTTTTATCTACACTGTGCCATGTGGCAGTACCTCTTTTCAACATAGCATATTCATCTCCTGTTTCCTCTGCATCTGGCTGACAACTCTGCCTTTCTTTTGCTTCCTCCGTTCTTTATTAGTTGACTCTTTATTAGGCAAATGGGGATAATACATATTCACAGTATACAAAAGAATTGCTCCAAAGTAGATCCCTAAAGGATAGAATAAAGGAAGAGATATGCCTCTGGGTTACTGCTAATCACTCACTACATATAATAAAATTAAAGAAAACAGTTTACGCAGAGAGAAAAAAATAAATATAAAAGCAACAGATACTAAATTTATTTTTATTGTATATTATCTATAATACAGGGTCTGATGCTAGCAGTTTTTGTGGGGCATTGGCATAGATTTTAAATGATTTAAAAGTAATGTCATCAAAGGAAATAGGCTCCATTCTACCATTGACTCAAGTGATTTTGTTATATAGGATTCAGCATATAGCACCATTTAGAAAGAATTTTCCTGAGTTTGTTTTATAATAGACAGCAAGATAACATGCTTTTAATATGAAGGTATGTTCAAATCAATAAGTATTAGCATCATGAGATTTTACTTTAGGTCTTTGCCTTTACTTTGGTGACTGACATAAACTTGCTAGAAGAATTAAATATAGCCAGAACTTATCAATACCTCAAATTAACCCTTTCACAATACATGCATTGCCTTTATCTCTTCATGATGATTGTGTCTACCTCAAAAATAATCACCAGCATTTATGATGTTGTTTATTTGCTGCAAATCATTCAGCTTCCTAATAAAATTCATTCATATTCAATTTGGCTATATGAGTCATACCACAGTGTCAAACTGAATATTAATATTTCAAGATATAATTGAATACAAATTAGAAAGCACAGTGAGAATAGTTCACCAATTTATAGTTTCCTAGATATTTGTAACAAGTACATTTTATTAAGCAGATATGGTGCACCATGGTGCTTTCTTCTTGAAACAGAATTACTGAAATGAATCAATAATAAATGTTCAAATCTTGTCTGGCTATAAATAAAATCATGGCTATTCTGTAATATGGACCAAATTATAAATATTTTGAACATGCAACACATATATTAACATATAAAGTGCAAGTATCTAGCCAGAGACTTTCTTTAGACCTTTTCATGTGTGTAGAAAATGGCAGAATGAACACAAAAAAGAAGCAAGGAAGAAGGGTTGACCAGTATACTACTGTAAATACAAAGACCTCTATTGGATAGAAAAAAAGGACAAAATTAAGGTAAGGTAAGGAGGAAGGAAGGGAGGGAGGGAGGAAGGAGGAAGGAGGAAGGAGGAAGGGATAAGCAAAGGCATGTCAACTCTTTTTCTACATCAGCCTTAGGAAATAGAGTTAAACATCAAGGGTTAAAAGGTCTCCCTAGTGTTCTAACAAGACTTATAGTATGCAGCCAAAATAATATAAAATTCAACAGATAATTACCTACCCTGCCCATCTTTCTGCTTGAACCATGAATCAACCTGCTAGACTCTGAGTAACTACAAGGTTCTGGATCATAATTGATCCTCATTCCTTTCTCTCCTCCCTCCCTCCCTTCCTCCCTTTCTTCCCTACCTCCTCCCCTCCCTTCTTCTTTTCCTCCTCCTTATTCTTCTCTCTCTCTCCTTTTGAAAAATATTTTTTTAATGAGGACAGGTGGGCATGGATTTATGTAACCACGCCTAGAGCATGCCCTCTGTGGCTTGTTCTGCCTGGAGCCATGCTGGCTTTACCATGTGGCCACTACATGCTAGGAATTCTTATCTCTTCCTGCCCCTTGTTGGGTTCACCATGTGGCAGCTAGTAATCATTACAGAAATTAGTATATTTTTAGTATAATAGATATATAATATTATGATAGAATTGTCAATCTACAACATCTAAATTTTGCAAAGAGATTGTAGTAACATATTGTATTATTATTCCAAATATTTAGTCTCACTTCTGGCAAGCTAATTATATAGCTCGTTATTGTCAATATCAATAACTTTTAGTACTGGGTTGTGCACATCATTTCATTTAGACACTGATGTGTAAAACAAATGTTACATGTCCAAGCTGTAGTTTTGAATGCAAGTTTTTATCTTCACCATCTCTTGAAACTTTCCTTCTTCTATGGGAAGGGCAGTTTTTGAAGAAGCAAGTATCTTCATCCTGAATTTGGATTAAGAAAGAAAACATAGGAGCTGGAGACATGGTGCAAGAATTAAGAATGCCCTCATGCACAGGATTCATGTTCAGCTCCCAGCATCCATAGCTCCAAATTGAATTAATCACAACCACATGTAACTAAAGTTACAAAGAGATCTGATGTCACTATCCTTCATAGGCATCAGTGCTCAGGTATATTTTTCCTCACACAGATGGGTGCACACACACACACACAAAGAAAAACAGAAATAGAGAGAGAGGGGACACATATACATAAAATTAAAACAAAATAAAATCATTTTGAAAAAATAAAAATATCTGTAGAAAAGGGTTTTAATGGTCTGCAGTGACCAATGGCTCTTTAAATTTTTTGATCCCTGAGCCGGGTAGTTTGATATCCATAGACAATATCTAACATATCTCTCATTATATGCACCTAGGAAACATGAACTATTTTTCTTAGCTATTATTGTCATGATATAACATCAAAATTTATCTTATAATATGGAGGTTCTTATTATGTTTAGATTTCATATCACTGGCAAATATGAAATAAAATTCTGATATCCTAAAAAAAAGAAAAATATTTTTTCTTTTATATGATTATTATTATTATTTACATCCTGGCATCAGTTTCCTCTTCCTTTTCTTCTCTCTGCCCCTCTCCATTCATTCTATTTCTATTCAGAAAAAGGCAGGCCTCCCATGGATAGAAACTAAACATGATATATCAAGTTGCAGTAAGATGAGACACCTCTCCTTATATTAAGGCTGGACAAGACAATTCCTGAGGAATAAGCTCCCCCAAACCAGCAAAAGAGACAGCCCCCCTGCTCCCACTATTAGGAGTTAAATTAACCAAAGCTACATGTCTGTGAATTATATACAGAGGGCATATGTCAGTCCCCCATGTAGGTTCCCTGGTTTTAGGTTCAGTCTCTAAGAGTCCCTATTAGCGTACGCTAGTTGATTCTGTAGGTTTTCTTGTGGTGGCCTTGAGCCCTCTGGCTCCTTCAGTCTTCCCTCTCCTCTTCTGCAGGATCCCCTGTGGTCTGTCTAATGTATGCCCGTGGATCTCTGCATGTTTCCATCAGTTGCTGGATGAAGCCTCTCTGATGATAATTGGGCTAGGCACCAATCTATGATTATAGCAGAATATCATTAGGTGTATAAAGGTCTACACACTTGAATCTGCTACAGTATATGTAATATTAACTTCTAATTGTTTCTCTCTCTTCTGTAATTGTGACTATAGTTATACATATGTATGTGTGTTTAGCAATTGTGACCATAATTGTATGTGCTTAGTTAAGCTTCTCTTCCCCATCTTTTCTTCTTCTGTCCCTAGTTCCCTTTTCTACATATGAATTGAAAATCTATTTTATTTCAGTTACTTCAGGGAATTACTCAACCTCTGGGGCATAGAGTGTAAGAAAGGCAGAAACATGAAAAAATAATTAATAAATAACATAGTAAAGATGGCTGAAACCATGGGGATACTGAATACATTTAATAGTCCTTACATACCTTACTGAGCTTGTGGATAGACATATTATACGGTCCCAGTTTAAGCATCACAAAACAGCTGCTAATAACAAGATTCCAATGCCACACACAGAATTAGGATAGTGAGGCTATGTTGCCATCAGTACCCTTGTCTATACTCACTATCTTTAATTATTAATCTGACATACATCTAAATCACTGCTACCCTGAAAATTTAAGACTGAGTTGTGTTGGCAGTAAAGTTATGATCTTTGAGAGAATATTGATGATTTTAGTGTTGATTGTAGCATGTATGCTGTTATTGACTCAGTGCCATGACAAACATCTCTGATCTATAAGGGAAAAAAAAGTGACCATTAAAAATTGAAGCTTTGAAGTCCTAATATAAGCAGGAAAGAAAGAAGAGAGCATAGTCTTCAACAACAATTTGTAAAAGAAAATTTGTACAAAGTATTTACATAACCAAGAGAAGCCTCTGGAGAAGGAAAAAAAAATCGCAGGTAAATTAATGCGATGCATTCAAGGCAAAGCTGGAAGAACACTGGAAGGCTCAAAGGCACACTTGACAATGAATAATTCCATCAGAATTATGTGTGCAAATTAGATCAATTAAAGTAGAAGATGCTCAGTCACATACTGGCCTAAGAGTTAACAGTTGTGGGAATAGAGCTGAAACCAATTCCAGCTGAAATTGTGGAGTACATCCCAGGTGGAAAACAATCCTCCCCGCAGCAGCAGCAAATGAAAGTGTTATTTATTTTCTTTCTTATTTTTGCATTTAACTTGATACTTTAGAAAAGAAATCATGCATACATTGCTTAGATTTTCCACACTCAAATTATTCTTGAATAACAACAAAAGTACCAGCAACAGTAATAAAACATAAACAAAAGAATTAGCATTTTGTCTGGAACTTAAAACAGCTATCTGAAAGTGAGTTCAAAGTGATGCCCGTAGCTTTATCGACATTTGGGAGTACCACTTAATCTTCTACATTATTAGATTTTTTTTCTAAACTCACTAAGTGTTTGCAGAAGAAGAATGTGAAAAAGGGGGTATGTTACTTCAAATTAAAGTACAATTTAGGAAAATCCAATGCATAATCATGCTGTAAACAAACCTGCTCCTATCTCTTTTAACAAACATACTACTTCACCATTCCCCAAACACAGTACCTTTACAGGCAAAGGCCCCATTATATCTGAGAAATGAATTTCATGTATCTTAAATTTTAAGTGACATGAGAATAATACATACGTCATACCTTCATCCACTTTGCTGTCACTAAAATTTTTAATATTTGTCAATCTGACATGAATATATTATTTCAATTTTTATTTCCCTGAATACTACTGAGGCTGAATAAAATTTTAGGTCTGCATTGTTTATTTATATTCCTATTTGTACAATTTGTTTCATGTTTTCTTTTGCTGTTTATCAGAATGTCTAGTTCTAGTGGATTTTTAGGAATTTATAGATAACTGATGAAACCCTTTTGTGTTTATCTTGCCAAAACTTTCCTCAGAGTGTCTATATCCTCTTATTTTTTGCCACTATGGTTCATCAATTAGAAGTCCTAATATTTGATGTAGCCAAATATACTGAGTTTCTATTTCAGAAACATAAACACATTCTCATATTTTCTTTTATTATTTTCACTGTAATATATTTTACATTTATACATTCAATCAATCAGAATTTAATATTATAAGTGTCATGCAGATGAATGTAACTACTTTTCCCCAAAATGGTTAGATGATTTTCTGAAAAGCATTTATTGCATAATCTGTCATTTTTCCACTGATATTAAATGCTTCATTTATCATACTCTCATTTCCCAAATATCCCCAAACCAGCTTCAGTATCATCTATTTAATTTTACTGATGGATTTACTTATTCTTTAGCCAGTTCTTCAAAACTGTAATTATACACTATAAGGTTTTTAGGCTTTCAGCATGAAAATTTATTTTCTTGTTTTCTTACAAGTTGCTTTAGCTAACATTATACACTTACTCTTTTATATGAATTTTACAATTAGATTTTTAAGAGCCATAAAACATCACATTGAAATTATTTAGGCATTGATTAATTAGTAAGTTATTAGGGTGAGAACTGAGTGCCAACATATAGAGTTTATACATACATTCTTCTCCTGTGTCTTTCTAAATCTTTCAGTGACATTATGCTTTTTCATGATTTAAAAAACATAGTCAAATTATACTCCCAAACTATTGTTTTAACTTTGTGTCTATCAGAAAATGCTCAGTATACCTCATAATTGGTAGTGCAAACTTCTGGATGACTTGTAGGAACTTGTACACACACAGTGTAACTATCTTTTTGTTTGTTCTAATTCACAACAATTGGTTATACTTAACTCCGATGAGTTGGAAGAAAGTTAGTTGCTTCCTGTTTGTCCTATATTCTAGAATACTTGTGTAGATTTGGAGTTTTATGTTTCTTGAAGGCTCAATAGACACCATCTATGAAGAACTTAGAACTGAGTAGCCTTAGCAGCTGACGGATGATTTTAATTTCAATTTTCTTGGCCTCATTGAATGATTCAACTGTCCAATAAGGCGCTCTACTTATGTTGTCTTAGTTTTTAGTCATTCAATTTTCAAATGTTTTCTATATCTCTTTCCACAATATTGTTAAAATATTGCCCATGTAAAGTTTATACTTTTATGATTAGTATAAATACCATAAACAATCATGGATGGGTTTCATTGTAGAATTTTCATTTTGCAGACTTTGATCATCATTGTTTTCATGACCCTCATGCCCCTGCAGCTCTAAAGTGATGCTCTATACTCTTGAAATATCATTTCTATGTAGTCACATCCTAGGTTACTATTATTCTTGTAATATTGATTTCTAATTAAGAAAGACATAATTTAATTTGCTCATGATATTTAAGCACTAACTAAATTGTTTTTCCCGGCAAGAAATTGATTACTTCCTGCTACCTCGTCTCTTGCTCCTATAGTTTATGCTGCTATTGTTTGGATTTTTTTCCCCAAAATTGTTACAGAAGTGCATTTTTATAACGCACACAGGAGAGAAATCTGTTATTCAAAAATCATATGTAGACAATAAAAGGATCATCACAAATGTTAAGATGCCATTCTCTAGGTCAACAAGCATACTGCTGAACTTCCTTTCTATGCTTCTCTGTCATAAAATAAAACCACAGAAACATCAACAGCAGATTGTTCATCAGTGACGCAGCTGCATAATTTCTTCCTCTGTCATAAAGAAAGAAATTACATCAGTTTCTCCACTTACTAAGTACACTGCTTAAATTTTGTGTTTAGATTTAAAAATAATATTTACTAGTTCCAATAAGCCATTTTTTTCTCTTAACGGCTTTTCTGGCATTCACTCTTCTGTTTGCTCCCCACAGTATGTCTATGAGGAGAGACTTTCCAAGCCTTTGTGCAGCTTCTGAGTCTTTTAGCATTTTCTGGATTGAATGGTCATTAACTGCAGGAAGCTCTGTACTACACATAACATTTCACCAATGCTCTTACAACAGCAGCATGGCAGTGGGGTAAGAGAAATGGACAGGAAGTCATATAAACATGAGACCTGAGACAACATTGTACAGCTACTAAACTCTATTATAATCTATGAATATCAGTCAGAAATGTCTTTCTACCTTGCCAAAACTCCTAGAGGGATTTGAAAACCACAATACTGCATATTTGTTTCTGTTTTCTTATTAACTGCTTATGCAAGAGTTTCATTTAAATATTTAAATTGCAAACTACCTCACTTATTCATGGATGCAGAGTATAATTTTAATAAAAATTTGTTAATACTTAAAAATAATTGAATCTTTACGTTTCAAACAAACTCGAAGATATTTTAACAGATCAATCAGAGAAGTCATTGTGTCCTTTTGGAGATTTGTCAAATGACCTGCTCCTTCCATTCATAAAGAGTGCATTACATATATACATATGTATATGTACATATATTCACATATATGTGAATAATAGCAAGATTGGACTGCAAAAGCTTAGGACACATGCTTTTTCCTTATACTAGAGTATATTCAATAGAATTAAAAAGTAAACAGTTGGATTTCAGATATAAATACTTTAAAATATTAATAAAAAAATGACCTGCTCCTCTGAGCCTGTTTCCTACCTTGACAGCTTACCAAACATTATCAACAATATTTAAAAAGAAACACTTATCTTAATTATTTAATGCTTGACAACATGTGTGACTGTTCTATGCAAAACCCCCATCTGTTGATGGGCTGAAGGAAGTGGACAAAGGCAGGGACTGGGCAAATGTAGAGGTAGCACTTGTGCTTTGTGAGGCTCAACTTCTTCATTATTCAGAAAGATGTAGTCAGGAAGTTTGTCATTGCTGTGTTCAATGTTGGCTCCAGGTAAGCACTGTTCCAAAAGAATAAATATTTATTCAAAATGCAGTCATTCTTAGACTTTAGAATCTGCTTTTATCAAAACCACAGGCACTTCCCTGTACATTGTTTTTCCTTTCTGGTGACATGTAATAAATATTTATATACCAAGAGGCTGGATGTGTTCAAATATGGGAATAAAAATGAAAACTAAAGCCATATAGACATTTTTATGTTCACATATTCTATTCTGTGCCCAAAATCTAATTAAACAAAAGCAGTACTAAAAAAGATAACTGGAGGCCAGATTTCCCACAGTCACATAAAAGAAGTTATTAGAAACATGGGGTAATTTGAAGACATTTTTGTTTCTTTAAGTAGGAAGTACTTAACCAAAATTCATTTCTTTTTGTAAAAACGTTGCTAAAGCACAAAGACACACTGTTGTGTTACATTTAGTATTCTGGCATTCGTTACTGCTATACTGCTTTACATAATTAAAAGACCATTGAAAATAAAAGTAGCTTACACTCATTCGCTTAACTCTAATTGAGCAAATATTATGCAGATGTTGTACCAGGTGCTGGGAAGATGAAGATAAATTAATTATGGCTGCTCTCCTTGGGGAGCTCACAGTCCATGTCAAAAGTAGGTAGGGTATTAATGCTAATACAAGTAGTTATGGAGGTCCTCTGTGCTACATGAACACTATGCATTAGGAACTGTCAGGCAATTCTGTGTGGCTGGAAGTCATGATGCACAGTGGGAGAGTCTTATAGAAAGTGGGCTGAAGGAGCCATTCCATAGAAAAAAGCAAATTATTTATTCTCCAAAATATTATTTACTGGAGTTATAGCAAATTTCAGGAGTCGTTATGACTTTAGTTGCTGAATTTCTCACAACAATTTAATTTGTTTATGTTTTTATCTGCCTAGGAGTATTTATATCAATAAACATTTCCCAAGTCAAGATAAATTTGGTAGTTATTTGGGACTTGGGGTTTTAAACAAATCTTTCCCTTGAATTCCAACTTTCACAAATGTTAGTTAGGAACACAAGAAAACCTGAAGTTACAGAATACGTTCATGAGTGTTGTATTAGACTTCACTGGGCTGGTTACATTCTACTTTTGTGAGGCTGGTCAGCCAGGCACTCAGAGTTCAGCATTGGAAACCATGTTCTGTCACTCTCTTTCCACACCAAAATTGTAAGACTTGTAGTGTATATGTAAGTGTATTTGAATTAATGAAACTGAAATTAAAACATCAAAACTAACCATTCTGGACTCAGCTCAGCATACAGCCAAATGCCCACATCTTTTCCCTCTCCCTTTATCAAGTGTCTACCGAGTGTTCTGAGCTTCCTTATCTGTCTGCTTATTCTCTTTATCATCAACCCAATGTTCCAATATTTGTATATTGCTAGCATTTTAACTCACTGCATTATTCTTCCTTGGGTTACTTCCTTTTGTGTGTAAAACAAGAGAATTTTGCTTATAATAAAATACAGATGTTTGTGTACAAACTAAAGAATTTATACCCAATAAGTGAAGAACAAGGATCCCTGGGTACCACAGGAGGACAGAAACTTGGACTGCAGTCTCAAACCCATTCACCACGGTGTAACAGGCTCTTTACTTCACAGGAATTTCCACTGTAATGTTTCAATTCTTATTCTTTTCTCTGATTGTCATTTGTCATAGCACTAATCCGGCTTTAGCCTCTGAGACACTCACCCCAATATTGTTACCCCATTATTACAATTTTTATCTCGTTTTCAGTGGTATTAATTGCTTATATTGCTTGCTTGCATCTCATCTGTCTCTTTTGTAGGGCAGTTAAGTATGCATGATGCTTTATCATCACTGAGAGAATTAAGTCCCATATTTGTAATCAATTCTTATCAAAATATATGTTTATGCTTGTAAACCAAATCTTCTCCTTCCCTTCTAGTCCATAACTAATAAAATAAAATTATGGTTCCTTTAATGGCTTTATTTATTTCTCAGAATGACTCTAATGTTCGATTAAAGGGAATCTAGTCATGTTTATCAAGCTCCCTTTTGGGTTGTTTCTGCACATAGCAAACTGGCACTTTGTCTGTTCATCTCATTAGTTATTTTCTGCTCTGCCCATTACGTCCTACTGCTCCACTGCGGCTCACTTCCTCATAGAACGCTCTGTTTCTCAAGCTATAACTCAGGCCCTCTCATGTCCGTGTCTCCTCAAAGAGAGATATCACAAACTTAGAATGAAGATTGGTTCGTGTGTGTGTGTGTGTGTGTGTGTGTGTGTGTGTGTGTGTGTGTATGAGAGAGAGAACATCTTGCTTCTTTTTATGTTTAAAGTCCAGAAATGCATAAAGTACATGGATATATGGTTCATCTTTGATAATCCATCAAGAGAGGAGGCCACTAAATAGAAGAAATCTAGGAAGTGCTCTAGGGATTTAATGGCAAAAACACTGAGGAACATTGCCCTGATCCTTTACCTTAGTAGGACAGCAGTCTGCTTTCCTTTTCATAGTCAATCTGGACATATTTTATACTATTGGATTGAAAATCATGTCAATCTTGGGCCAGTGCAAGACTTGGATTAAATCTCCTCTTAGTGGCCTCTTCAGGCATCTCCTTGCTGTGGTTTCTGGCTTATGTGTCCTGTTCACCAGTGTCTCTGTCTGTTTGTTCAGTTCACTTCTGGATGCACCCATGCTACAGCTTGCACAGTGCCCCCTCTGATTCAGTTTTCCACCCTGGAGGTGCTACTTTTCAAGGTAATCCAAGGGATTTCATTTCTCTCCCCAGTGACCTTGCCACCATCCTCCAAAAAGAATGTCTTATTGGAACATTCTAGACTAATACAGTTTTCAAGTCTGTGGTATCTGACCTGAGATTTGCCTAAGAACGCAATATCATCAGTTGCATCTTGGACAAGATTAGTCGAACCCAAATTAATTCACTTTTGATTTCCCTTCCATCTGATATGAGACATTGCAGGACCTCTCAGACAGCTTGGAGAACATGGTGCTGAAAAATATCATAAAAACATTTAAGAAAAAGTCAATAAAATATTTGCCAAGATCCAATGGTTAGGAAATATTGAAAAAAATGTTTTATGTCTTTATCTTTGTTAGATTCCTTCATGAGAGTATCTCAGCAGGACTTCCCTTTCTTAGAGCAGATAGTGCATGCATGATCTTATAGTCTTTCATGCATTGTCAAGATTTAAAAATTTACTTTCATGTCTCAGCTTCTCAAATTTTGGATCCTAATCCCATGTGGGACCATGTTGGGTTAGGTATCAGGAACTTTGGAAATATTGAGAGTTTTGTAATGCATAGCCATCAAAACTTAATACAAAGCCAAATGAGTAAGAAACTCGAGTGTGGTAGTCCCCCTGTGTGTTGTAGCATGTAACTTTACTTCAGCCTTGGTTCTGAACACAGAACATGTGCACTCTGCCCTGAACAAATGGTCACACCATGCAACAGCTTGTATGCTGCCTCAAACACCTTGATTCTGATTTAAGAATATTATATGTGCATAGTTTTTAATGATGGGGAACAAGAGACGTTTCTTATTTTTCCTCCAAATGTAGGCATCAAATTAGTAAAATTTTTGGTTATATATAATGCAAAAAACATGGTAATTTAAAAGTTTACTCTTTCAGTTACTTATTTGATTTTAATTTTTTAAAAAAATCATTAAATTAATGTTGACCTGGGATTTAGGTCAGAATTTCTAATAATTTATGAGGCCCTACGTACACTTCAGCCATCTTGTACTCCTTATTTATGCAAAGTGGTATTCCCCACACTGACACTCATAAATCAAAATACTGATACTTTCCGAAAATTAGTGGAGGTGTTTCACATTCCACAGTAACAAAAGTAAAGAAACATTCATATGGCCTCTGAGACTTTAATAAATGGTGAAATTACAGATATAGTAAGTATACTAGGTAATTGCTGAAAAATAAAGTTTTTACTCAGTTTTGCTTTCTAGCTGAAGTTTACCATTAGTAGACACAAGCTAGCACAGAATTGTAACTTACAATATAAAGCCTACAAAGATGCTTTTACATGGCCATATATTTTAGACAATTAAATGTTTTTACTCTTATCATTGAAACATGCTTTACACAATAAATTATGTTCATTTTATTTTTAAAAAAGTTTTTATTATGACTTGTAATCAGCAAACGCTTATATGCTTTATAAATTTTATAAAATGCTTTATCAAACTTCTGTAAAAAAAAAAAAAGTCTAAGAAGCCTATGTTTAGTTAACCAGTTGACTTCGGTATGCCTTATGCTTTCTTCATCTCCATCTTGAACCATCCTCAGGGCACACTAGCATTGTGCAGCTCTGTCTTAGGCATCTCAGCTCAGTGCCTGCTCGGGGACCATCTTGGCTGAAGACATTATTACACAGTCTTTATAATGGGTTGCTGCATTTGAATCATTACCCCTGCACTCTCTCCAGCACTATTTCTTACTTCAAAAAAATAGAGGCATATAACATTTTTTTATATGAAAAGTTAAATATTTGTTTAATAATGTATATGTGAACACACATATCTTTTAGAAACCAGACATTTAGATGGTTATTCTGCAGTGAGTACATGTAATGGGATGTAGTTATTTTTCTGGTGGCTGGAAGTGGTGAATCATCCTATTTGGTAATCACAGTTTCCGGTCGTCAAGAAGAAAAAAAAAAACATTTTAAATACTGCATGATATTGCTCAACCCTCTGGCCCTTTTTGTCAGCACGACTGCTGTGTCTCTTGAGAGATCCAATATGTTAGGGCATGTCCATTGAAAATTGAAACTGTATATTCTATTACAATGCAAAATAGATATCAACCTCATGCTGTGGATAGCATTGAAATAAGCTTGTTACATTTATAAAGATCTCTCTGATAAGAACTGGTTGGCCAACATATGGGCACTGATGAGGCTGCGCGTCTCTCATTTCATTTATAGTTACAGCATCCACCTTTGAGGTTTAACTAGCTTTTCAATGGTATGTTGTTGCACCTGTTCAGTGCTTCTAATTCCATAGTCTATTTCTCTTTTATCCTGTAGAATCATCCAGAGAGGCCAATTAAGCAAAAAAGCAACAAGAAAAAGCAATTCTCAGGAATAAAAATGTGTTGTGTCCCAGACATTCCAAGATGGAACATGGCGGGGGGGGGGGGGAGGAAATGAATGCATCTTTGAATTTGCTACTGTGATTTAAAACCAACATTTTATAGCTTTATAGCCACTAAAATAGATATATACTTCAGGATGCTTTTTAATGAGTGTTGTATGTATTAACACCTAATGTAAATTATGTAGATAATTATAAGGTTCCTACTGTGTGGTCTAACATTGGCTACACACAAATCTTTCTTCATCAAGGTGACAAGGGTTCCATACCTCCTAACTTTCATGTTGGTGGGAGATGGTCTCATCTCTGCTTGCTCACACCTGATTTAGAAACAGAGCGTCTGTAACACATAAGTACCATAAAGATCCTGGCAGCCTAATAATCTCCCATGTCTGAAAGGTGATCAAGTTGGTACTAAGTTCTCTAAGCACTTTCTTGTAAGAAAATAGAGATGTTTACTTTACATCTTTGTTTTAATCTGAAAATAGATTATTACATTTTTCAAATGATTTATTTTCTGATATGTTTTTAGAAAGGTGTTCAAAGACAGCCAAGAGAAAGGCAAGAATACAGGAGCAAATTCTATGAACCTGAAGAAGACAAGAGGCTGGAGTGAAATACATAAATTCAAATAAATGAGTCAGCTGTGCTCATCTAAGTTACAGTTGTGCCGATTTGTAAATTAGTTTTATTTCAAGGTTTACTGTTTCCTATTTACTGTTATATTAAAATGCAAAAACATGAAGTCTCCATATTTGTGACCTTGTTCAATTATTATGGCAACCTTTGACACCTGGAATTAAATCTAACTAATTACAGAAGAGTTCCTATAATGTTTCTGCTTTCATTAGAAAGATTTCACAGGCTCTAATAGCTAGATGCAATCGCATAAATTTAATTTAGATAAAATTATAGTATATTATGGATATAATACTCAATTATGAGTAAGGAGTTTGTCTACATTTTTAAAAAGGCCTGACCAAATAGCTAAATTCAACTATGTGATTTAATGTTACTCCATTCACTCAGGCTCACAATTTTAGCTCCTCAAAGAATCACTATTATGTTACTTTTGTCATCCAAACCTGATGTGGGATTTCAATAGATTAATAAGCTCTATATTCAGAATATTAGTCATGAAATGTAGGGGAAGCTTCAATGCTTTGCAAGCTTCCCAAACTCTTTGAAGTTTTGAAATAGCCCCATTATTTTTTTTCCTCTTCTGTTTCCTTTAGAGAAAGCCAGACTCCCCCACCCCACTCCCATTTCTTAGTCTGCCCCTTGGTGTATTTTCAAACATCTTTTTTTCCGTTTTCCTTTGGCTGCCTATTTTTCTCTGATAGCAATTACTTGTCATTTACATTCATTGTGTCCTGCAGAATGGCAGCTCTGGGTTTGAAGTAACTAAATCCACTCAAGTAACCTTCCAGAAACCATTCCAAATCAAATGCTTATTGATGTTCTTCTCATTGCTCCTTCTCTTAAAATGAATAGTTGAGAAAGAAATCTTTTGGCCACACATTCACTGGAAAGGGAAATGACCATATGTCCCATAGGAGAAGGCAGACATTTTGATAACCACTCATTTTGTTAAGTCATCATATGTTCATCTCTTGTCAATCTGTTTATTGAATTAAAGATGTCAATGGGAAGGTGATTTCATCAGGACAGAAAGTCATGCCTGTAGCTTGTACTGAGTGATGACTTCTCTGAAAACTCAGTTCATGTTGGAGACTGAGGCTTATGGAAGAAGTTGGGAAAGGGAGCTAGGATTCTTCAGGTCCTCAAGTACATTTGTCTTAGTCCAGTGTAGTTTAGAAAATACCTATAAGGCAGAGATTGACTAAGATGAGCATGAGGCATGCCCACCCTGACATATTCTGAGAAGCAGGGAAAAAGCATAAATGCCTTATAGCATGATTACAGAAACATTGGTAGGATAGCAATTAGTGGTAAGATTAGTGAGGTTTACTTCTTATTTCTTGTATTATTCTTTAGGGTTCTCATTTTCTAGTGGATATTTATAATTTGTAGTAATAATTTATGAGCAGAAGTAAATGAGACATAGAAATAGCCTTTTGGGAGACATGAAAGTGGAAAACTGGATAGCTATAGTTTGAAAAGGTCATAAACACCAATTAAAATGGCACAAAATGTTCTGTAAACTACAGGAAATGCACACGAGAGTCTTAGAATAACAAAGCTGAATATCTATATCTGTACTTGTTCAGCTGGACAAGCCAGTGCCAAGGCTGGGATGACTTCCAATTCCTTCAAACAGCTGGAGATGCCTGACCGAGCACACCACCATTCCTTGTTCTTTTGAGATATGTGCCACTCTGTTGCCAAGTGGCCTTAAACTCCTACACCCCTTCTAAAGAGTTGGCATCATAGGCAAGCACCACTATGATGCCTAGATCCCTGTATAGTCAGTCTGAAGGAACTTTGCCCTTTAGAAGGGGATGGGTCTCTTTAAAAGAAGCAAAAGATAATCGTTTTTCTGGCCTTGCAAACAATTGCAGATGCTCTAGAAGTATTTCAGGCTTTCTTGCTGATCTCTGCCTTTCCATTCTCACTCTGAAGCATAGAGAGGAGGAGAGGGTGAAAAAAGAGAGGGAGGGAGGGAGGGAAGAAGGGAGGGAAGGAGGGATGACCATAGAGAATAAAAGGAAGTTACTCTTTACCAATTTCTGTTTTCTAATGGGAGAATCAGGTAGGCCATCTTCAGAACTGAGGTGTCAATGACAAATACTGATCTGTGAGGAGGAGGAAGAGAAGGAGGAGGAGAAGGAGGAGGAGAAGGAGGAGGAGGAGAAGGAGGAGGAGGAAAAGAGCTCAGAGATCTCTGGGCAAACTGGTATAGCTGATGCTCTGTGTTCACATAGAGCCTTTTCAGCCATTCCTGCTGAGAAGAGACCTGCATCCTGACAGCTTCCAGCAGATTATCTGGTTGTTTTGTTATAGCAGCTTCATTTCCTGAGGATGCATTATGAACTTTTTTTTTTTTACTTTTTGTTGTTTGAAAATAAGGCCTTCTTATCGGAAAATGTGTTAATTAAGTTATTATGCAGGTTCTACACATTTGAAAGGAACAAATTACGTTTTAGAAGCTGGCGTTCAGGGTGTGGGATAGTAGCTGGTAGAATCTCACCAAGAAAAGCTGCAGCAAGGGTAGTCTATAGCTTAAGAAAGAGCGAGGAATACTCAGCCTAGCTTCAAAGCAGGTAGCTTCTGCCTGCAGCTGGATGTCATCATGTCATCTGTTTGTCTTTCTAATGGCACACCTTTAGATCTGTCTGCAGGCCTAACACTGGGCTTCACAGCCAAAGACCAAGAAGGGAAAACTCAATTTGTATCCTAGCAAACTGGAGTGTGGCACATTGGGAGTGGAATCAATAGTTGCCGGTTCTAATCTCACAATCTATGTGACACACAATTCCAGTGTTTGGAAGTCATTGTGTTCAATGGCCATTGGATGACAAAATTGGTGGTAGGGTATGAAAACAGAATCTCTGTGCTTAATGTAGTTCAATCCTCCTTGTAGCAACATAGCAGCTCTTTTCAGTAACTAGTGAGCACAGCAAGAGAGGTGAGGATGAATGGGGGCAGGATTTGATCTGAGATATCTCTTAAATTGGTGGAGATCAGTAACCCACTATATATTGAGTTCCTCTCCAGCTGTGCAGTGCACAGCTGCCCTGTGGTGTGTGTGTGTGTGTGTGTGTGTGTGTGTGTGTGTGTGTGTGTGTGATCTATTACTGCATGGGGATGTGCAATGGTGTGAGTCTAAAGGGCCAGCTGGGGAGTGTGATGCTGCAGGGGAAACACATTGGGTTCTGAAACACAGGGGAGGCTTTGGAGAACAATCTAGTCTGAAAAGAAAATGTAGGAGGCATAGCCCTGAAATATCCTATGTCTAACTTGTGGTGTTCAATTTCTTCTGATCATTGCTCACCCAGCCTCTGATGCTCACATCCATACTTCTCTGTCCATGGTTGATCCAGGTAAAATGTACTCAATGAAAACCCTGCTTCCTGTCTTACTCCCCTCCCGTTTGGTCTTTCATCCATATCCTTAAAGGCCCTTTAGATCGGATTTATGCTGGTCTTCAACTTTCTTAGATCCCAAATGAAACTTTTACCATTGTTTGGAGGTTACATGGCATCCAAGGATCCAGAATACCGCCTCGGTTTTATATCAAAAGACCTTCCTCCGCCCTCTTCACTTCCGCTTTGCTGTTTGCTCTCAGCTTGCCTATTTTCTCTTGTTCCTTTTTGTAAGATTTCTTTCCAGATGGCTTTTCCAGTGGTTTGACAACAGCTTTCTTATCTCCTAAGCGCCGAGAAAGCACTTTGTCTGCTTTAGGACAAAAGAAGAAAGTGACTGTTTTCCTATCTGATTAAGCTGCATCTGACTCTAAAAAACAAAACAAAAAAACCAGAAAGGTATAGAGAGGAACCTAAAAGTCTCCTGGAAATTAAGGGGCATTAGTGTTTTCTATGACATCAAAGAGTCACCCACACGCTTAAAATGTACTGTTTTGTTTTCAGATAGGACAGGAAAGGACGTTAATGCAAACTTATTTGCTTTTGAGTTTATCATAAGAATCAAAGGACAGAGAGAGTGAGTCAGAAGACAGAACAGAGCTTGGACTCTTTCATCTTACACTGCTTTTTAAAAGGAAAAACTTATGATGTAGCAAGAGACTCAGAACTTTCTCTGGCTAGTTTAAGGCTCACTGCTCCTTGAATGACTTGCCTAGATAGAAAGCCTCCCCTCTAGCCTTTCTGGATACAGAGAAGTGAATACAGCCACCAGGTGTCACTCTTACTAACATGACTCTGCACACACACACACACACACACACACACACACACACACAGTACCTACTATGATTACGAGTGTAATTTGGATTTCTATTGTTTTTTGAGTAAGCTCCTTGGGAGAGGCACTTTTTGACCATTATGAGTTGCCCTTCTTCACTTCTAATAGAGTAACTCTGGCTCATCCCTTCATCTAGAGATTACAAGAAATAACAATTTCCCTTCTGCTGGATAATTGTTAGCTTTAAATTAGAAAGTTTTGATTTATCTAGGTTTTTAAACAAAGATTAGCAATCTTAACTAACAAAGTTGCATGATGGAGGGACTGAAGAGATGGCTTAGCATGTAAAGCCTTTGCTATGTAAGTGTGAGAACTGGAGTTTGGATCCCCAGCACCTGCATAACTGAGTTCAGATCCCCAGCATATTTCAAAAAGCCAGGCATAGCTTAGCCTAAAAATCTTAGTGCTGGGGAATAATGCACTGAAGAACTACCTACTGTTGACCAGTTGGTCTAGCTGAACGAATCTGCAAAGTTTCAAGTTCAGTGTAACACTCTGTTCCAAAAAATATTAGGTGGAGAATAACTGAGAGAAAAATTGGATATGGACTTAAGGCCTCCTCATGTATATGCATATTTGAACATACACGAATACAGGAACACATACACACACACACACACACACACACACACACACACAAATTTTTCTAGGAGTATGGGAGAGCAGGCAACTGAATTTTTTGTCTCCTCTCTTTCAGTTGGAATTTCAGGCTTCAAACACATCTCTGGATAAAGCAAAGGTGTCAGTATCTGACTCACTAGACAGTGTTCAGGAAAAGGTATGTGAGCAGCATTGCTTTTAACTGCAGAGTCATTGTGTTCTGTCCACTTTAAAATCTTCAAGACAGTCCACTGCAATGACACATATTATATTTTGTTTAATCTAAGATTTGTCATGTTTTTGTTTTGTTTTGGTTTGGGAGTTTTTTTTTCTAAGAATACATATCTTTTAGTTAATATTCAGATGGGAATATTCAACTTGACAGATGAAAAAGCAAAAACTTAGAGATTATAGTTTGGCTTTTAAAACCTGTGTTCCATCACTGGCAGGGTGGGTCTAGAGTGACACTCATATTTTTTACCATGGCTAATGCCAATTCAATTGAGGGAAGTCAGGCTCATAACTTATGATCAATTGTAACAGGGATCATTTCACTACCAAGACTAGTCAACAGCAGACTAGCTTTCTCTCTACATGCAGACATAACTGCTCACTCTTTAGAATCTGGGTGTCCAGATCTCAACTCCACCTTTCAGTTACTTTTTAATTTTATGTTACTTTGAATGTGGTATGTCAAAGATTGACAAAAGCCATCATGTTAGAACTATCAATAGAGGTCTGTATGGTGTTCTAGATATACAGTCTTCTTCATCCTGTGCTTTCTGTTTATGCAGTAAAGCTCAGGAGCTATGAAATCTCTTGTTCATTCAGGCATGGACATTCATTCTCTACTTTCTATGGAAAATACATAATGTAAACATGTAATGTATATAAGGTTCTTATTACTCTCTTCAGGGGGATAAGCAGATGCTTATTGTGTGTGCTAGGAGGAATTTCAGTTTTGCCTCCATGTTCTAACCTGCCAGGCCACATACAGTCAAACTCCAAAACTGAAGAGGAACATTAGGAACTGAGTAGTATCTAGTCCAGTGTGCCCCAATTCCTGAGCAAGCTTCAGGGACCAGAGTAAAATCAGTGTTTCATTCATATCCCCCTGTCCCCAAGATGGTTTGTTTTTATAGATCTATGACACTCAAAATCTAGGAGCTTGGTGACTCCTCAGTGTTTTACAGTTGATATAAAATGTCCCATTTTCTCAAATACGCATGTGTACGTGACACACCTAATATATACATTTCTCATTATTGACATATGTATTCAGACTCTTTGGCTACCTCCCCATTCAATGTCCAGCAGGGTTAGAGTTCCCTAATTTCCAGTTCTAGTCACCTAGGAGACAACATTGAAATTAATAACATTCCCATACTTATTCTCATCTCCTCGACCTCCAAATGTTACACATTTTCCCATGAGCAATTTAGGCTTTCTCCCAAAATGGAATAAGAAAAGCAGAAATGATCTGTTGTTGCACAGACACTTAGACAAGATAGCATACCAAAAGTAAAAACCTCAAAATCCACACTTCCTGGGTATAGATAAGCAGACACAGAGGTGCTGGTGCCTGGCGGGGCTATGTAGAGAACTCTGTAAGACACAACATTGTATTTATCATAAGTGCAATACAATGCATTTTCCCTGAAGATTTCCATTTTCATTTGAAATTAAGCTGTTTTAATTGAGTATATGTGTTTCCTATCTTCTATTTTAAAACTTGCCCCTACCATATATAAAATAGCTATAGTAAATTATATTGTTGCTAACATTCTTTTTTGTAATGGTCATGCCTTTACTATGAACTCTTCATGAAAGAAAATCTTAGCTGCTCATAAAATTTTTAATTAACAATATAAATTCCAGGGTCTTCTCCATCATAAGTGCTTTCAGACTTTCAAAGCAGCTGCCATCTCTTTCTATGACATTTTGTACCTTTACTGCAGATAATGCTAAGAAGCATTATCTTATACCTGCTTGAATATGATCCCCTCTCTTCCAAAAAGTACAGCTTTTTGGACTTAGCTCAACAGCTTGCGGTGACATCCTTTTACATTGGTTGCCATGAAAGGGCATCCTTCTTGTAAGATGGCCATGATGAAAGAAGCATCACACATTCTTAGTTTCTAAATGCAGTATGACAGAGTCCAAGCACTGAATTCCAGTGGTAACATGATTTACTTCACTTGTGTTACTTCATTTGGTTTATTATATTTCTACTGAGGAGTAGCAGTTTATTATTAATTCCCAAGCAGAATTTCATTAGCATAGATTGATCATGCAACAAAAGCATCATGAGATGCTTTTCCTCCAAAATGGCTAAAACCAGGCACCTAGTTATCTATACTTTAAATTTCTCGGCTTAGGAGACATTAATTGCTGGCATTAATTGTTTGTAAGATGCAATGTCAGCTAATTTGCCACTCTCTTCAGAGGAGGCTGAAAAGTCTGAATATATGGCTCTGAGTAGCTTGACAAATGACCATTGCCTTGTTTTCTCCACCTGTGGAAAATTATGGTTTTCATTAAGCATACATCTCACTAAACACAGTGAACAATTGTATTCTAAGGAAGTCTAACCCCTATTTTATTTAATTTGCTTTGTATTAAAATTGTTCAATTAAACCCAGGAAGAAAAATAAGGTGTTACTCTAGTGCTTATATGAAAACCATTTTTCTAAATGAGTTCCTGTATAAATACACAGAATATTTTATCAGAAATTAATGGTCTTGGCCTGAGAAAAAAGTCAGAGTACTATAAATGAATTATATTTAATGACTCTTTTGACACAGCCGCTACCTCAGTGGTCTCAATCCCAGAAACCAAGAAGGTGAATGTAGGTCTTCAGAGGTGGGAATGGTTAACTGCTTCTGCTCCCGCCGCACTGTTTATGTTGGATGGTCAGTGACATGCTAAAGACATTTTCCTTTCAAGCAGCAGCATAAGACAAGAATCCAAGCTCTGTTCTGTCTTCTGACTCCCTCACTCTGTCCTTTGACTCCCATGATAAATAAGTTTGCATTAAAGTTCTACCCTATCCTATCTGAAAACAAAACAGTACATTTTAAGTGTTTGGGTGACTCTGTGTGTGTTTGTGTGTGTGTGTATGTGATGTGGGGAGGTGCGTGTATGTTTGTGTGTGTGGTATGGGAGGTATGTCTATGTAGGTGTGTGTATGGTGTGGGAGGTGTATCTATGTAGGTGTGTGTGTGGTGTGGGGAGGTGTGTCTATGTAGGTGTGTGTGT
>PVIH01000377.1:164188-180647 GCA_004025045.1 Sigmodon hispidus | reverse complement strand
GTGTGTGTGTGGTGTGTGGGAAGGTGTGTGTGCTGTGTGTCTCACTGTGTGTGTCTCTCTCTCTCTGTTGTGTAGGGAGGTATGTGGTGTGTGGTTGTGTGTGTGTGTGCTGGGCAGTTTAGGTCATCCAGTTAGAAAGGGGACTCACTATAAGAGGAGAGATGATAAGGATAAGGGAGAAAACAGGTCAATGTAATGCATGTGGCATGAGCGCAGGTGGAGGTTAGTGGTGAAAGGGTATGAGGGCCATCAGAAGCAAGGGATTTGGGAATATCTAAACAACAAAGTACATATGAAAGGACTATAATGAAAACCATTTCTTGGTCCAAGTAAGGTGGCTCATTGAGGGAAAAAATCTTGCTGCCAAGTCTGAAACCTGAGTCCAATTCCCAGACCCAGAAGAAGAGGACCTACTTTAATAAGTTGTCTTCTGACCTGAACATTTGACACTTGACGTGCAGTTGTGAGCATGTATACATACATACATACATACATACATGCATACACAATAAATCAGTAAATTAAAAATATTAAATGAATTTTGTGTACTTTGTGTACTAATTAATAATTATATTAATTTAACATTTTAAAAATATGTAAAAAGCAAAGTTCTACTGGAAGGTAAGGAATACTGAGACACAACAGATTTGGAGATAAAATGCCTACTAATAAAATGAAGTAAACAATAGAATAATGTCTTATGAATAAAATAACCTGACTTTCAGGGTATCTGCTGAGTGACTTTTTAAGAAACCCGGAGAACAGAGCCACTCATAAGAGCATTCCAAAGGTTTTCAGCCTCTCTTAGCTTTTTATGCACCTCAAACTTGTCATTTCATTGTCAAGCTGGAAAACTTTATAGGTCAAAGTTGATCTCAGACTCATAAGGTTAGTATCCTTTAAAATGCATTATCATCTATAAATTGGACTCCTTAGTTATATACTTTGCAGAAATGGCATAGGTACAAATATCCGAATAATTACAAAGTGATGTTTACAGCATCCGCAACCTGAAAACAATACAAATGCTTTTTAAAGATGCATACTACTTACATAATGGCATATTATGCTGCAGTGACTCCAAAGAAATAATTAGGAATGCAGCAGCAGTAGCTGAATGTCAAAGAGTAATTGGTGAACAAAAGAAACTAGACATAAAAGAGAACATTCATATCAATAAAGATGAAATTTAAAACCTGTGAATCTATTCACTGGTGACAGGAGGCAGATGCTTGTTATCAAGGAGGTGGTGACTAGAGGGAGCTCAGGGATCCTCTATGCTCTGGAATGTTCTATTTCTAATTGATAAGGTACAATGAGTATACAGTGTGTCAGAGCCAGGTACTTCAGATGTGTATATGAATTTCAGTTCAAAAAGTTTTTACCAAAAAAAAAAAAAAAAAAAAAAATCTAAGTCATTTAACAAGGAGGCCGAGACAGATAGATCTCTATGAATTAAAGGTCAGCCTGGTCTACATAATGCATTCTCAGACAGCCAGAGCTGTCTTATAGTGAAACCTTGTCTCAAACAAATAAAAAAAAAACCACAACAAAATCTAACAACAAAACAAAGTAACCACCATCAAAAAAATGCTTTGCAAAATTTATGTGCTGATTAAAATAATTGTTATCATTTATTAGCTATTTTATAGCCAGGCATCATATATATGTTGAATATTTGCTTAAAGTTCATCTTATGGAATCTTTACTGTCAGCTCCATTTGGCTAAAACATTTTGCCAATAGGGAGAGTTTCTGTCAGATATGGCTTTGGTACCTGCAATTTTTGGCCTCTAAAGCCTCTGTTTTTTATCCGCACTCTTTCCTCCCACTGACTGTGCTTTGGAGCACAACTTTTCTGTCATTACCTCCCACCTTGATAGATATGGATGGCATTGACCACTAAGAGCAGCTCTGTTATTACGCAAATACCAAAGCCAAATAGGCTGTCTTTTGTACACTACAAAGCATGCACTATTAAGAGAACATGTACAATCCATCTCTGGGATGACTCATGCATCTCCCCATTTGCTCAGTAAAAAATGTCTGATGGAAAACTACGTCTTGTGGAAAAGTCACAGCTTCAAAGAATTTAAGAGTTTCAGCCCAGAAAAAAAACTACCAAGGAGTAATTGTTTATGTAAAATTCTTGTGATCTGATCTTTTGTACAGAAGTCTCAGACTTTTAGGATCCCTTTCAATCTCTCACAGCAGATTCTTAAGCCCAGACCTTGAATTTTTGTGTATACGTGTTGCTCGTGTGTTTGTGTGTGCATGTCAATGTGTGTGTGTGTGTGCGTGCGCGCATGCGCGTGCGTGTGCACAGATTATATATTTGTATGTGAGCATAAGTGTATGGGCATCTCTGCTTATGGAGTTCAGAGAGCATCCTCAGGTATTGTCTCTTGGGAACTGTCTACCTTGAGGTTTTTGTTCGCTTGTTTTTGGGTTTGGTTTGGTTTTGGATTTGTTGGTGGTGGTTGTGCTGTTGTTGTTGTTGTTAATGGTGGTGGTGGTGATGGTGGTGTGTGTGTGTGAATGTGTGTGTGTGTAAACAGGGACAGAGTCTCTGGGCTGAGTCTTGGGGCCAATTAGGCTAAGCTGACTGGCTAATTGAGTCCCAAGGATGCTCCTGTGTTAGGGTTACATGAGTATACCAGGTACCTAGCTTTTCTACATGATTGGGGGGGGTGTTGAACTTGGACAGTGAGCACTTTATTGGTACTTTACTTACTAACTCATCTCCCAACTCACGACCTTGGATCTTTACCTAGGATTGTGGGATATCTTTGAAGAGAACTTCTCTAAACTTAATAAAGAAATACAAATGTTGCACAAATATAGGAACACAAATTAATTCACAGTGCCAAGAAAAGGGAGATGGAAGTTTGAGGTATATATTGTATCTTAGGAACCCTCGGGAAGAACAAGAAATATCCCATGACAAGTTAGAGTATGCAAATCAAGGGTTTGAGTACAAAATAGGGACCGATCCTTTTCTGTTTTATAAAATATTTATTTTTAATTTTTTATGTGAGTTGATGTTTGCCTGTTTGTTGGCTGCCATGTGGATGCTGGGAATCAAACTCAGGTCCTCCGGAAGAACAGTCAGTGCTCTTAACCGCTGAGCTATCTCTCCAGCCCCAGTTTTTTTTCAATCCTTCACAAGAGAAGACATTGTCTATCAGACCCCACACAAAGTGATTAACAAAGAGAACAGAGCAGCAGCTGTACCATGCTTCATCATAGTTAGCGTCGTTTCCTTCTCGTCCATTTTAGGTAAACGAGCCATGTTGTAAGGGCCAAAGTAAATGAGATCACTCTAAGACAAGTTTTTGATCCTCAATCTTTACAGAAATGCCAGCTTCCTGTAGACAACGTTCAGTAGAGGTGTAGGCTCCAGTGAAGAATTTGAGAGAGATCAGTGCTCACAGGAACTGGGTTTGTAAGAGAGCTAGGAACAACTATAGCAACTTTGTGGGTCTGGCTTTGTATTTCCTCTCTTTTTTGTTCTTCTATCACTTACCAGAGCCTTTGTCTTATCCATAAAAGAAAACACAGAGAAAATGGTTTATCTCCAAGGTCCTTCCCTCCTCTGACAGCCTAAGATGAATCCTTACATGCCAATGCATCCCTTTCTGTTGTCTGTATAATACCCAGTGCCCAGTGGGAGAATATCAGGCTGCAGTGTAGAATTATAAATTTGACCTTTGCAACTTCAACTGTTTTGATTGTATTTTTGCTGTTTTCCTAAGGGAATCATTCCCACAGCTTTTGTATTTGGGAACTAAACATAGTCCTTAAAGTGAATTTGTGAAAATGACTATTATCCATCATTCAACACTAAAGTTTGTCTCGAGGGCTAGTTAGAGGGCACGTGTTTATTTGAGGGAGAGGAATGGAAGCAGGAGAGGAAACTGATTATGCCAAGTGCTGTGCCCACTAGAAATCTCTAGAAACTCAGACTCTTGAGCTCAGTGGGATTTGGAACCACTGGTGTTTGGAGTAATTCATTCTTTCCTAAAGGTACAAACTAGCTTTCTAATTTCCTCCTTGAAATATTACAAATTGTCCCAGGTATCTAAAAAACTATCATTGTCTATGTGTATTATGTTTAAAAGGGGTCAGCAGGACTCAGCTTACATTTACTTCAAGGCTTTGTGATTATGTTTACAGATGATTTGTAAAACAGTTTGGGACATATGTTAAGCATTGAACACAGTGAGATTTATCCATCTATCCTTTTGAAACTACAAACAATACTAGATATTTTTATAAAAGCCCCAAATTTAACTTCAGCCATGTATGTATTTAGATTTTTTTGAAAAATGTTTTTTTTTTTTCTACTAGTCCTACATACTAGTGACAGCGTCAAAGTCTATCATTTGGAAAAAATTAAAAGAACCCAGAAAGCTATTTGAGTCATGTGGGATCCACTTTGAGGCTGGTTCTTTTCACTGTTTGCCTCATAATGACATTTTTAGCAAGAATTCTGTGAGTGACCACTATGGGCAGAAATATATTGATTTCTTCAGCCTATTTTGCCAAAGGAGTACTAAACATATTTAAGACTGTCCATAATCTGTTGTGTAATACTGGAGAAATAGCTATTTATTTTTGCTTTGTTAATGCCTTCTTTTGAACATAAATAAAGGCCAATTTGGAGTACCTTAAATTCCTTGGAAGCAGATTCTGAAATGGGTATTTGATGGCTTTGTTGTCTTAAAAAACAGAATCCTTGATTAATAAATGCAGAAAGATTAAGTGAAGAAAAGAATTGAACTGTCATGTCTGTAGTTACCCCAGACACCTCAGCTATGGAGCTACGATAGCCTTTCAGGATGGCCACACCAAGCCAAAGTAACCGGCTCTTTGTATTTCTATTATCTTGAACTGAGCAGTTACTGAAGCTTGTAGTTTTGGGGGACAGGGGTTATACACTTTAGTTACAGACTCCCTGATTGAAAGAAATTTCTAGTAAGCAACCCAAGTAAGAGCAGAGAATGGACAACAGTTCATACCCCACCTAAAAGGGAGAACATGACCTTCAGACACCAACATCTACCACAGTTCATCTTTGTGCTACTCACACTTCCCCAACCAGAATGGCTCCTTTGGGATTCTAGTTAATCTCCTTTCCTACAGGAATTTATGGAGAAAATTACTGGCATAAAACACTACCTTCATTTCTGGAAAAAAAATACCTGGGACTTACTCCATCAGTTCATTTTTTCTCTGTTCCATACTGCTGAGGTATTAAAGCTACAGACTTTCATCATAAAGGATCTGAGTCTCTGTTCATGGCATCTTTCCAGGTTATACCCTTATCCTCAGACACTAACTGTTGAAAATACACAAGGAAGTACAAGAAATACTCCAGGGATCACTTCCTTATAAGGCTCCATGTTCCTGTTGGAAATCTTCCATCTGATTATTGGGGTCGTTTGTTGCCACAGTGATTGGCATCCCCTTCCTAGGCTTTTGTATACTTAGTTTAATATAAATCCTTTGTATTCCTGGTGGACATATTAGTCATATAACATGTAGAATCTCTAAACTGAAAAAGGAAAGTCCAGAGAAGCTAACATGAGATGCATAGCTTCTTCCATATGATCCTTGGGAGTGGAGATGTTTCCTTTCTTTTACTGGTATCTCTATCCACAAAATGTTTTTGTTAAGAGCTCAAAGGTTTCTAGAAGCACTGATTGACAGTGTTCTCTGTCCTCACAACGCATCAGCTAAACACTGGTGCTTTATTGATTTCAAAAGGAAATCTGGTCTCTAGTGCTGGAAGCCCGGAGTATATGCTAATTCCATGGTCACATATCCACTGTATAGTTTTGTTGTTAGTTTTTGTTAAGAAGACTCTTAGCTTCTCACTTTTTATGATAAAAGAAAGATTTTTTTCTGTATACTTTTTTAAATTATTATTATTATGAACAAAGAAGTCATGCTTTCTATTCCTGTATATCATTATTCAAGGTCCCCTCCCCCTCCCACCACATCAGGTCATTTTTTTCTTCTCCACAACTCCCCATCCCCTCCCTGGGCAGGTAGCAGACAGTCCCAAGGTCCCACTGGCCCAATATTGCTTAGTTCAGTCTCCACTCCTGGCAGATCCAGTTTTGACCCCCCTCCCCCAAGAGTGAGTTAGGTGTTCCTTTAGGTGGAGTGGGATCCCAAGAGTCAGTCCAGGGTGTTTCTGATCCCAAGCTGTTCATTGGTTGTGGTTTGCAGCTTGGACATGCTTGGCTTTTTTCTTGTTCGTTTGTTTAGAGACCACTAATGAGTGAGTACATTCCCTGCTTATCTTTCTGAGTTTGTGATACCTCCTCTCTCAGGAGAATATTCTCCAAGTCCATCCATTTGCCTGCGAATTTGAGGATATCATTTTTTCTTACTGCTGAGTAGTACTCCATTGTGTAGATGTACCACAGTTTGTTAATTCATTCTTCAGTTGAGGGACTTCTAGGTTGTTTCCAGGTTCTTGCTATTACAAATAATGCTGCTATGAACATAGTTGAGCTAATGCTTTTGGAGTGTGACTGTGCATCATTAGGGTATACACCCAGAAGTGGTATTGCTGGGTCCTTGGGGAGATTGATTCTCATTTTTCTGAGAAACCGCCATATTGCATTCCAAAGTGACTGAAATAGCTTACACTTCCACCAGCAATGGAGGAGTGTTCCCCTTGCTCTGCATCCTCTCCAACATAGGCTATCATCTGTGCCTTTTATCTTAGCCAATCTAACAAGTGTTAGGTGGTATCTCAAAGTTGTTTTGATTTGCATTTTTCTGATGGCTAAAGATGATGAACACTTTTTCAGGTGCCTTTCAGCCATTCGTAGTTCCTCTGCTGAGAATTCCCTTTTTAAATCTGTACCCCATTTTTTGATAGGGTTATTCAAGGTTTTGGGCTCTAGATTCTTGAGTTCTTTATATATCTTAGAGATCAGTCCTCTATCACTTGTAGGGTTGCTGAAAATCTTTTCCCATTCTGTAGACTGTTGTTTTGTCCTATTGACAGTGTCCTTGGCTTTACAGAAGCTTCTTAGCTTCAGGAGATCCCACTTATTGATTGTTGGTCTTAGTGTCTGTGCCACTGTTGTTATATTTAGGAAGTGGTCGCCTGTGCCAATTCGTAGAAGTGTATTTCCCACTTTCTTTTCTATCAAGTTCAAAGTGGCTGGGTTTATGTTGAGGTCTTTGATCCACTTGGATTTGAGTTTTGTGCAGGGTGACAGGCTCGGATCTATTTGCATTTTTCTACACACTTCCACCCAGCTATGCCAACACCATTTGTTAAATGTACTATCAAATGAGATTGGTCAAAAAATTTAGAAAGATTCATAACACCCAATAATATTACAACAAAGAATAATAAAGTAACAGAAAAACATGCAAAAAGTGAGAAAGATGGTTATATTTAGGATATTTAGGTTATGACTTTTTCCTTTGAAAGTAATGAGAAAACTGAGCTTGTATCTTATAACCCCAGGCTGAGGCAGGAGGATTGCTATGAGTATGAGGTCATGATGGACCACATACTAGATGCTAGTCAGTACACTATAGAGTGAGAAAGGAAGGTCTCAAAAGCAAGATAGTGTTAAGTTAAATAATACCAGAAAAATGAGTAAGAAGCTTTTAGGCTGTCAAGAAAGGTTCCCTTGGTCATTCTCTCTCTCTCTCTTCTACTCCTTCCTATTTCCCTTTTTCTCTGCCTTCTCCACCTCCCTTTTAATCTGCCTTCATTTAGGGTACAAAATAGTTAAGATGCTAAGACTACAAAAAGAGGAGGCCATATTCACTGGTGTTTCAAGGAACTGTTGTTGCTTTTTCTCCTATGAGATGTATGATGTATGTAATAGAAGTGTACCTTTACATTCATATTCTTGCAACAGAGAGAAGTGCTTGCTTTTATATTTTACCACATTACCAGGGAAGGCATGACTTCTGGCCGATACCTTTCATGTCCCCCCCAAAAAATATCAGTTCATCTGTAAAAAAAAATCAATGTAATGAATCTAAAAACTTGGTGAGCTTGTGAATTATCCAGCAGCATGCTGCACTCTCAGAAGCCACTTTCACAAGTTCTGATTGAGTTAAATCTGGGAGTTCAACAGAAGTCTGAACTACAAGTGGTTTTGTGAGACTTGCTTGTAGAAAATGACTTGAGTGGCATGAATGCAGTGGCCCATTTGAGCAGGTATTGACCAACTGATACTGCAACCTGAGTGGTGTTCATGGCCCCTAAAAAGGTCACCGTGATAATAACTTCATGTGAGATTCATTCTGAGTGATGCTATTATTATTTTCTTTCTTTCTTTCTTTTTCTTCTTCTTCTTTTTGAACCACATGCTTGTCAGGAAGAAGTATCCTTGTCCAATTGACAAGTGTTAAAGAGTGGATTCTATTGAGTTTCTTTTTTCTCTGTTTCACTGAATGAAAGACAGACATCTGCAGCACAGAGAATTGGTTGAGGATATTAAGGATGATTCGAATGCTTGGGCGGCTTGACTTGAACTCTGGCTTTCCATTTGAACTGACAGCTATGAAGGCATTGTGTCTCACCATGAGTGAGAATGCCAAGCAACTAACCATGAAATACAAAGAAAATTTCAAAGTGATTTTTTGAAAAATAAAATGTGAACAATAAATTGATCTAATTCTATTTCTCTACTTTTACTGACAGAGCCTTCCATCTGGATGTCTAACTGAAACATTCACTAGTATATCTCTTAAAGTATTATACATTGGCTTTATTTTTATAAGGACTTTGATTAAATGAAACTCCCCCCATTCCTTCCAGAGGATTTTTTTCTCCTCTAAACTATCTACAGAGGATGTTGTAAACATCAAATGAGATTAGGCACTGAAAGTCCTCTGCAGACACAAAGCACTCTTTTTCTTTAAAAAGACCGTGGAGAAGGCTAATTGTGTTTCCTGCCATGGTGCTGCAGGTTACTAGAGAAGAATTGTTTTCACTGTAATCTCATGCATGCCAGCAATGCCAAGGTGAAGAAAAGATGCGTTTTAATCATTTTTTGCACCTCCATATCGATTCTCCCTAATAGTCTCTCATTGGATTTCTACAAACTATTCCTACTAGAATTTTTTGTAGTTCAACACATGTGATAATGACTGTTAAAAAAAAGTTAAGAGATCAGAACTGGCCTCTCTTTTTTGTATTTTTCTCCATGATAGACATCATTTTTCCAAGAGTGCTTTTTTTTGTGAATTTGAATGTGACTCCTAACCCTTTTTAAACATGCCTTTCAGAACATCTCACCAGTTGAACAAAGTGCCCTAGCTGTCAGTCCAATTTCAATCTTTAACGAATGTCTAGATATAAATTTCAAACTGTTTCCACTGGGACTGTAGCTTTCAGTGCCCATATTGCCACAGAGACAAAGACTTGGATAAAAACAAAAGTGTCCCAAAAGTTGTACATTTCAAGAACCTTTTTCCCTCTTTTGCTATAATTCAAGTCACCTGATGCAAATACTCTTTGAGGTATCCATTGACAGTGTGGAATCAGTATTAATCAGACAGTTACAGCCTGGTTGAGCTCAAGTGTCATAAGAACCAGTTAGATAAGATACTTTTTCATTATTCTACCAGAATGAACACATCTGTGTGTGAAAACCCCTAGGCATTTGCTATGAGCTTGTGTTTATTAACTTTAATGAGTCTTCAAGTGTCATCATTCTTTGTCATGATGTGGCAAATTTACATCTATGGACACTGGCTATAATGCAGGGAAACACTATCTGCATTGAATATTTGGGAGGTTCCACAGCCTCACTCAACTTTACCAGATCCATTTTTAGATTCCACTAGACTGGCACCTTCAAGTACAAATGTGGTGTCCCTCAAACTCTAGGTTTAAACAAAACCACATTCCATTTGGAAAATTATGTCACTCATAAAAATTAGAAGGAGATAAAGTGATGGGGACAAGAGAGAGTGACTGGGAGGGGTGGGAGGAGGAAGGGAATTTGAACAAGGGGATACATGGATAAAAAATATGACTTTATTCATAATAAAAAAGTCAGAAGACTCAAACAATACAATCAATTAAGGCTCTGTGGTTTAAAAAACATCAACACAGAGTTATCTGTTCCTCTTTGTTGTGTTCCAGCCTGGAGACCCAGGGTGAGACCAACCATTTCTTCAGAAGTAGAACAAAAGGCTGCCTACAAATGCCTTTGTCACCAAAGAAACCAACTGACCACTCTGAGAATGCCAAGCCACATGGACAGAAAGCACTCTGTCCCCTGTGACTAAAAGCATGGTTCTTTGTAAGAAGTGACATATACTTAGGAAACATGGCTAAAAGCAAGCATGTCCCTAGGTGGGGTGGCAGAAGATATGTGACTTTCAAAGCTGTTTTGTAACTCCTAGACTGGTAGGTAAGCCAAAGCTTGTAGAATGCTTCTCAGGGAAGATGAGTCTACTGACTTGACAGATGCAGAGTGGACACTCTTTCTGCTGCTTCGCCCCTTCCATGTTCAGTGCTTTGCTAGCCCCTCATTTGCTCTTCTTCCCTCTCTTTCTTCCTTGCTTATAGGGCTTCCTTACTCATTATTTCTTCCCCAGTAACAACCTTGAGATAATATCTGTGAGGGCCGGAAACTGGGCTCAACAGCCTTCTACAGCTTTCCAAAGCATTTTTTCTCCTAGGATTTTTTTCCCCAATCTTAGAACAAACAAAAAAGAATATGACTCATTGTCAAAGAGCTCTTTGCTCCTGCCTGTGGGTTTCAGAAAGCTTGGTTGTTTATGGACAGAAAGCCTGTTTGCTTATATTCCACTGGAGAGTCTCCCAACAGCACAGCAATTAGCTGAACTTCACATACAACTCTTATCAGAGACCTCAGTATACTTGCACATTTTCTGGCATCTAGAGATTCTCGTGCTGTCCTCTGATATGTGATACAGTTTAAGAAATATTCATTGTCCATAAATCTAGGGCTGCAAAGAGGCACATATGAGGCTGAGAATAAATATTTTTGTTTTCCCTTGAAATAAGACTTAAAAGCCCAACTCCTTCCATTTTCTATGATATTGAAATTTTAAACAAACAGCTTTTTATTTAAAATAAATTCACATAAAATATGATTTCATGGATGAAGAATTAAGCTCCAAAGAGAAGCTGCCCTCTGACTTTATTCCTTAATGAGTATGATTTGTCATAGTTTGAGGCGTTTCATATCAAAAGGAAATGGGCATCCTCTAAGAGGTTTGCAAATTTTTTTCTGCTTTGGTACAAGGCTTCCTGAGTCATGGTCATCTGTGATATCTACAAAATGGAATCCACATAATCACTAGTACATGTATACCTAGAATGATATACAGGACACAGGAAGTTCTTGATCAACTACTGTTCTGTCACTTCAACATCCTTACATTACTAGAGGTAAAGATGGAATTGGAAAAAGAGCTGAACCTGGTAGCAAATGTCACTTAGTCTTTCGGGGAAAAGTTAATTGCAAACTACTATAGAAGAATGGTGGTGCTTCAGAGATTGAGAAGGCCATGTAAACTGTATTAGACCTCAGTTTGGGGATGTGATAGGAGTCATAACTATAGGTGAGATATTCTTTATCTCTTGGATCATCCAAAAGCTGGAGATAGAGTAGGCTGAATGCCCTTATTCGCAGTATTGGCATGTTATCATCCTTTTAGCTTCTCAAAACACAGTTCCTGGAAGATGATTCTGGGTTGGTAGGTTTATGACAGGGTGTCAACCTTGGGTCCTTCTGAAGATTGTTGTGATATGCTGTCTTATTCAAGTCCAGAGATTACTCTACAGTGGCCACCGATAAGGATTGTAGTATTTAGTTTTGGAAACGACACCAGAAACCAAGTAAAAGTGTGGGTATCTAAGAAGTTAGACTGACTCAGTTATAACTGCTGCCACATTCTACCTGGAAACAAGCAAACAAACAGAAAAATGGGAAAAGTCATAGACAATCTAGAACCTAAATGTAAACTTTAATTTAGTTTACTCATGTATAGGAATATCTGATGCAATGGAGGCACATTTTTATATTATACCATCCATATTGATCAAGATCAACTAACATGGTTTTTCCAGGTTACATTAGATGTTTTTCACAATGTAGCAAGTCAGATTCTATGTTACATTTAAATGATGGAAATACTGATGTACATTTAAACCCTGTGACCATATACTTGATCTGAGCCTGTATTCCTTTTAGGAGATTTTGTGCTCAATACTAAAACTCATTCTAGATCAAATAATCAAATGATTACTTCTTGATCTTGAAGGATTATTATGGTGCAAAATAAAAATAGCAGTATTTTATAATTCTATGTAAGAACATTAAATTAAAACACTTATAACCTATAATCTAAGGATAATATGGTTACTTTTGACCTGGGGAGAGAAGAATATGATTAAAATTCTATTTTTAAAGCAAATGTTAAGTACAATTTGTACAGGGAAGATATTAACAATCATATCTGTGAGTCATGGTAAATATACTCCAAATGACTTCATTTATTTTCCATTATGAGAAAAAAATATTAATTAATATTGTCTTCTATTCTTGTCCTTTAGTGAATGAAGTTGTAGCCACACTTGATGAGGATTTATTCAAAGGTTCAAAGGGTAGTGTTGCGACTTTTGAAAAAAGGTCTTCACATCCACGCTGGAAGATAATGTCACTGCATTTCCTGTTACTGAGGAATGCAGGTGACTGGTTAGAAACTGCAGCTGCATATTGGGTAACACAGCTGTGGGGGCTCTTACAGTCACCCCAGTGGAGCGTATCTGTCCTTCCCACTCCATCTCTGGGGTTACTACCTGCAGATAACTAGGGCACAGGTTGCCTGTGGGGTAGAAACCTGCTTCCGAAGCTGGTCTGGCAATGTTTAGATCTTTCACATCCTTGACCACATACTAAGACTAATTTCTGCATGGATTCACCTCTCAATGCCAAATTTCAAATATAATTCTGTGGAACCCTCTGGCCTGACCTCAGAATT
Organism: Sigmodon hispidus; assembly: GCA_004025045.1. NCBI lineage: Eukaryota > Metazoa > Chordata > Mammalia > Rodentia > Cricetidae > Sigmodon > Sigmodon hispidus. Next base: position 167,634 of record PVIH01000377.1, on the reverse strand, counting down.
GCCTTGATTTCCCAAATATCAGTGGAATCAGAATCAGACTGGATATCTTGAAGATGCAATTGTTTGTACAGGAAGTTCTCAGAAGGCAACATTCATGTTTATCTTCTTGCCACAGGATTTCCAGCTATCATTACCCTTTCTCTACACAGAAATTCAAGATGCCTATTTTGGAGGTATAGTCTGCAATACTGAAAAGATATCACAAACCCATAAACATCTGAAGGGTAATCAATGGTGATTATCAGATCTCCCAGGCATCTTATCTGGCTACAGAGCTGGGAAGATTCCTTAACTATGGCAATAACTATCTGCACATTTCCTTGGACCCTGAATTCAGACAAAAGCATCACAGTTCTCCAAAGATCAACAACAGTGGGTCTGATGATTCTTTTTGGATTTTCATTCAGCTCCTAAGCAATTTCGTTTACTTCAGAGCTCTGAGCAAAACTGATAGCTAAACAGACACAGAAAACAATTACAATTGTTACCAATTCATGAGAAAAACTGACCATTTTTTTAAAATGTCCAATAAAATTGTCTAACATTTCAGAGCAAGTCATTACATGCAAAGCAAATGGCATGGGAACTGGAAGTGATTCTGTGCCACTGTCTCTGATTTAATAGTAAATAACCGGTTGCCCATTCCAAAGTATTGTGTGCGATATGGTACCTACCCTTAAAGCAAAACACAACCAAAAAATCTTATCTACATCCTAAACCCTAGACTTGGATAGTTTCTTGTTGCTAAAAACTTTTGATGATGTGGTTGAAGGTCCTGAAATTTGGAGATCATCCTGCATTACATTCAAGGACCCTAAACACAAACACAAGTAACACAAAAATGGCCAACATCCCAAAAGAGAAGAAGGTGACACTGCCTCAGAGAAGACAATGAGGTGACAGGACGACAAGTCAAGGAGAGCCAGCAGCCAGCACAAGGGATGGATTTTCCCTGGTAGCCTTGGGAGATTGTTTCTAACACTCCAGTTTCAGCCTAGAAATACCAATTATAAACTTCTGGCCTCAAGAACTGGAGCAAATAAATATAAGGAGTTTTAGGATAACAAGTTTGATAATATATTATGGGCACTTTAAAAGACAAATCCACTTTCTGTGGATCAGAATTAGGAGTATAGATTTTTGCCCAGCAGCTGTTGATTTCATACTAATGAGCACTCTTTTAAAAGGGAATGCAAGACACTGAAGGGCATTTCAGATGACTTTTTGTCTTCTTTAGGCAGCATATTAGCTTCATTCATGAGGTAGGCTGCTGACTTAGGCAACATTAACAGCAGCATATTAGATGCCAGAAAATAAGAATTCTGAGACCTGATCTGGAGCAGGATCCCATCAGGCAAAACCAAGCAGGTATAGCCATTGTGAAGAAAGACAAATGCCTTCCCAAGGTGGTAAGTTAAAGATCACGAGAGCTGAAATCAGACATTCATTCCTAATAATTTTCTATGTCTACATAAACAGATTTAGTTTTAGTTTAGATTTAAGTTTTCAGGCCTGATTTTCTTTACCTACAAAAAGAATCCATAACATTCTATGGTTTCATCCAACTCTGAGTAGAAAAGAAAACTTACACACCCAGCCTAATACAGTTTCTGATCACCTATGTGGTTGTTAAGCATCCTAATCCCTAAACTACAGATATCTAGTGTTGAACACACAGGAGCAAGGGAGGGAGGAAGAGGAGAAAGTAAAAGAGAGAGAGAGAGAGAGAGAGAGAGAGAGAGAGAGAGAGAGAGAGAGAGAGAGGAAGGAGAAAAGGGGGATTCCTTACCCAATTGAGAACTTCCAGATAAAAATAATATATAACCCTCAAGAATACTGAGTTTATCAATCTTTCTCATAGCTCTATTCATTTTGTTATTGTCTGAGGCTGATAGGTTTTTATATAGTATTAAAACCAACTTCTTGATAGGAGGAGCATAAAGACATTCATCACAGACTCTCCACACATTAGTTACTCTTCTTGTTATTTTGAGAAAATAACAAAAGCAACTCAAGGGGAGAAGAGATTATTTTGGCTTTCCATTTCTAAGGATATGGTCATTGTGGTAGGGACAGGATGGTGATGGCCAGCTACATGGCAGCAAGAAGGTGAAGTGGTCCATCCCACACATCCTCCATGAGAAGGCAAATAGATAAGTTCTGATCCTCAGTTTCACGCCTCCTTTATATTCACTTTAAGATTCCATTATAAGAGCTGCTGCCAACCACGTTCAGGATAAATCTTACTTCTTTGCTTAAACATTTCTTGAAACTTCTTTATAGGTATATGTAAAGCTGTGCATCCATGAGTATTCAAATCCAGTTAGGTTGACAATGGTCCTTAACCATTATACCTTACAGTCAAGATTTTAGGTATTGGTACAAGTGTGTGCTTAAGAAATACCTGCTAGGTAGAGGGAAAGACCACTATCTGCTTGCTCACCTAACAGTGAGAAGCATGCAGTATAACAAGGCAGATAATAGTATCTCAGGAAGAAAAGCAGCAAATGAGACAGCACCAATGACCTCTCACACAACAGAATAACCACCATCCTCAAGTCTTAAATCTTATCATAAATAAAGTCATGCACAAATCATGTGGACCAGTTATTTCCTCACAGTTTAAAGACTATGCTGTCTTTGGGGAGAAAGTTGGGTATGCTTTTTGTTGTTGTTGTTGCTTATTAAGTGTGTGAGTGTGTGTGTGTGTGTGTGTGTGTGTGTGTGTGTGTGTGTGTGTGTGTGTATTGAACCATACAGGTGCTATGGCACATGTTTGGAGAAACACACACACAAGTTTAAAGAATAATAGAATTTGTATATATGTGTATATCAACAATTAGAAAAAGGAGAGCATAACTTTGATAGAGAGCAAAGAGGTAACATGGAAGGACTGGAAAGAAGCGAAAAAAGAGTTAAAAATTGAATTATATTGGGGCTGGAGAGATGGGAGGTTAAGAGCATTGACTGTTCTTCCAGAGGTCCTGAGTTCAATTCCCAGCAACCACATGGTGGCTCACAACCATTTATGATGGCATTTGGTACTCTCTTCTGTATACTGTATACATAATAAATAAATAAATTTTAAAAATTGAACTGTATTATAATCAGAGAAAACATTTAACAATATATTACAGAATAAAGACAATGTGGAAGATAGGTACTCTCCTTCCATGGACTACGTGGGTTGCTTTACCCACTGGCCATTTCACAGGCCCATTAGAGTACTTTTTTTTGTTTTGTTTTGTTTTTTTGTTTTTTTTTCTTCTTTATTTTGTATTTATCAAAAAAAAACAGTAAAAAGAATTTAAAATGCAGAAGAGTTAACAATAACTATACAGAGGATAAGAATCATAAGCATGGCTTATCAAGGGTAGAAATACAAATAAGATTGCTACACATATATTTTCTTTGTGTTCAGCTTTCCCTATATATCCTTATTCAAG
>PVIH01000377.1:104940-164088 GCA_004025045.1 Sigmodon hispidus | reverse complement strand
ACTTTTAATTAAAGATTTTTTAAAAAAATTCTTTTCATAAAGTTGCAGAAAATATTCAGTTACAATCACAGGAAAATTGAAAGTGAGCCCTCCTCCTCTACCCAAGCCTTACACAGCAAATATCTAGCTAGAGGACAAAATAGTCCCAACAGTAAAGCAATTTTCTAATCTCCCAAGTCCTGCTTTCCATTATTAGGTGAGTACTGGTGCCCACAGGACCACACTTTCCCTGAAAGACACCAAGAAAAGATGAAAGTTCACAGTGATGTGGCTCTGGGAATCAGAAAGATCCCTTATTTGCATTCCTAGTATTCTAGAGCTTTCTTATCCAGTTACAGAGAGGGTAGAAGCCAGTGACAGACTGAGTCAGTGTTCTCACCTAATCTTAGTCTTAAAGAATAAGCCTCTGGAGAACTCCACTTGTTCTTTAAGAAATAAATAGGTTAATCTTAGGATATTAGCAAGAACCAAAGGCAAAGTCATCTGGTCAATCAGTAGAGACAGAATAAAGACTTGTACGGATGAGGGATTGGAGTGCTGATTAAAGAAAGCAGGTCAGTGAGGCAGCCTTCTCTGCTCTAAGGAGAGAAAAGACCTATATGGGGTCCATAGTGAGAGGGATTCTCTTCTTCCACAAAATAAACAAACAAGTAAATAAATGAGAGTCAAGTAGGTGGTGTGCTCTCACAGGTCTCTTCTTTGTCAAAGTACTTCCCTGCTGAGATGATTTGAATGAGAATGGCTACCATAGACCCATAGGTATGAATAATTACTGGTGATTTACTGATGACAGAGTGATACTCTCTGAAAGGTTAGAGCCCTAGCCTTGCTGAAGTCTGTTACTGGGGATGGACTTTGAGTTTCCAAACCCCATGCCAAGCTTAGAGTCTCTTATAGAGTCAGCCTATACGTCAAGATACAGCTCTCAGCTACTGTTCCCAGTATCTGCCTACATGCTGCCATGCTCCCCACCATGATGATAATGGACTAACCTGAAACTGTAAACCAGCCCCTAATCAAATGCTTTCTTTTGTAAGAGTTTTCTTAGTCATAGTGTTTCTTCACAGCAGTAGAATGGTGACTAAGACACTTGTCCTTACTTCTGAGATTCACAGGGGTTCAGACTCACCAGACAATTTTCTTTTTGATAATTCTCAATTCTACCTCCCTTCCTTTCATTTAAATCACTGTTTTAAAAGCCATAGCATAGCTAATACTATAAAAATCAAAGCAGGTATAACTAAATGTGACAGTCGGACTTGAGCAAATTAAATATTCAGGTCAAATCAAATTTGTCAAACCAAAGGAAAAGACATTTACTTTGTTAACCCAGTTACCTCTATGTGGATTTTAATTATGGCAAAGGAAGCAAAGGCCAGGCTTGCAGCTGGACATCTTTACCTTTTGTTCTGTGTTTGGTAGTGATAAGGCAAAGCACTTAACTTCTCTGGATCATTTTTATGGTTTTTTTTTTCTACTTGTAAAATATTGGTAAGTGAAGCTTGTTCTACATGATTTGTATTCCCATTTATCTCCATCTTATGCCACCAAATATATGACTAAAAATAAGAGACACTATAGAAAACCAAGCTAACCAAACACTGCCCCAGCTTGTTCATGATAGCATGAAATTCAGATTGCTTAGAAACTGTGCTAGAACTGTGAAGAATATTTCCAAAAGGCTGTCTTTCCATCCTGGAGATCATCGGGGTGGTGGACAATATGTTATTAGCCTAAGATCTTAGGAAGATCTGTGTAATCAGCCACCACTCTTTTATATGATACACATCCAACTTCATTGGAAATAATAGACAGTATTCACTTTATCTATCTATTATAATATGCTGGATTTGCCAACAGAAATGACTGGATAGACCCAGTTTCTAAAAGGTTAAACAGGAGATAGGAAGGTGAGTCAAGTTGAGCTCAAAAGGCAGGTTTGCTCTAGCTCTGATTTTATTCCCCACTAAAAGCACAGCCCTTTATATCTATGTTGTTCCAATTTGAGCATCCATTCTATAGTCGGGTATGCAGCCAAGGATAAGTATGACTTGCTAAATTACTGAATTATAAAAGTGTGTGTATTCAAATGTGTATTTGGATATATGTGTGTATACATGCATGCACAGACATTATACTCAGTCAAACTGTCCTGTGTTAGACTAAGGAAGTTTGATTTGTTTGTCTGTTACAGAGATAGTTAAGACTGGGTCTGCATTTCAACAGACAAAAGCCAGTATGCTTCTCGCCTCTTCAGTCGAGGGCAATAGCTGTGACTCACATCCGCAGCACCTCCCTAGGCTGGAAGGTTTTGAAGTAATTTAGAAGTGGAGGAGGCATACCTCATTTCCCATCACACCTGTGATCCCTCTTCCCACTCATAGGCCATCTCACCCTCCCTGCTATGTCTCTGCTAACACTTATTTGCAGCATATGGCTCTGCTGGGCCCTCTCAGAGGGAGCTCTGGCTTTGTTGATTGGTAAGTGGAAAAGTTGTCATGGGAACACCGGAAAAAAAGCAGAGAAAAGAGCAGGCCGGAAAATATCCTCACTTGAAAAAGTTCAGCAGTTTGCAGAGACAGTAGATGTCCTTTCTTAGCAACTTCAGGGGCCAAAGGAAGTCCGTGACACTTTCACTCAATCACTCTCAGAGGGCTCACAATGAGCCGCCGAGGGAGGCCCACCTCCTCCTGAGACCCAGATGAGGCAGATAGCATTGCCACCTCTGCTCTGCACATGACATTTGAGATGGACAGACATTGAATCTGTCCCAGATTAACAAATGGTGCATCCAGGATTCAAACCTGAGAACTTCTACCTCAGCATCCATGTTCTAGGGCATTTTGATTTACATGTTCTGGCAGAAAGGCTGTCAAGAAATGTAAAGTTTAGTAAGATGCCAAGGTCTGCAGCACCTGAACATTACCTGCTTGAATTTTTAACCATTTATTAGCTGCTCATGTAAAAATAGATGTAGACAGTTCCAATGAGTAATTGATATATATATGAAGAAATTAAATCTTATTTTTTGTTAATAATGATACTCTATGAAACCTGGCCTTTCATGTATATTTGTCAGGGACAATTCTGCCCCATCTTGTGTGCTGGGTGTAGAGGGCTGCACACTGCTTATGACACTACCCTTGAGTATTCTCTGGACAGGGTGGTTGACTCAAGTGCTGAGGGTCATCTGCTCCATTCTGCCCTGAAGACCATAGGAATCATCTCCTAGTTTTCTAATTCTTTGGATCCTTTTTATGGCAGTCCTGCTTTTTTGTACCCTTTCCTGTCCTCCATCTACCCTCTCCAGTATTCCAGCCATACATTCTATGAATATAACAAGTGTTATAAGGATGGTAAGTTTGGAGTAGTTATTATACAGGTTTACATAATAGCCACAGCATCACTGCAACATCACTAGAATATTTTCAGAATCTTTTAATTTTTAAATTCATCCCAGGTTTACTTAATATTACTAACTAAAATGAACCTTGCTTAATATAATGCACTCTAAGCCCATCCATTTTCCTAAAAAAAAATTATACTTTAAATTTTGTTAGGAGCTCACTAATCAATTGATGGTCATCTAAGCTAGCCCCATGTGCTTGTTATAGCAAACAGAGAAGAAATAAACATGGGTGTAAACTTCTAAAGAAAACTAGAAAGGAGACCAGAGAGAGTAAAAATAGCAAAGGATTGGAGCAGTGCAAATGAGTACGAGTAATATGACAGCAGGAAGGGGGCTGGACCTGGGAAAGGGCGGAAGTATGACAGCAGGAAGGGGGCTGGACCTGGGAAAGGGCGGAAGTATGATAGCAGGAAGGGGGCTGGACCTGGACCGCGAAAGGGTGGGTGGAGGTGAGAGCAAGGATGATGGCACTGACTGGAGGATGGGAGACTCAATTAAAACAACTTCCGCTTGAAAGCGCTATGATGAAAACTAATACTACACATGCTGATTAAAAATTAGGAGAGAAAGTTCCTTGTAATTCACATCTTTCTCAATATAACCTTCTTTCTTACTTCCATTTCCTAGGAGCTCCTTTGAAGGGCATGTCTGATTATGACAAGCTTGGTTTGGGTTTTTCCATACCTACCAACCCACAACACAAGCCAGTCCCTATCACAGACATGATGGGCATTGCTTTGAAGCCATGTTTAGCTGAATCAGCTTCATTTTTTGCTTTTCTTTGTTTTTTTTTCTTTATTCTTTCCTTTTTCTTCTTGCCCTGGTTGACCATGTTTCCAGAAGTGACATCACTCAGCACCTAACATGGATTTTTTTTTTGGGGGGGGGGATGTGGTTTGATATGGCCTTCATGTCTGTCTTGCTGTGACACTCTTATTCCAAAGGCTTTTGGTGGTTCCATTACCTCAGGGATTGCGTTGGAACACTTTCCTCTTTGAGATCTACTGTTGCTGCCCACTTTTTCTTTAAAAGTGACTCCCATCCTGAGCATCTATCTGAATACATTTTCCTAATAACATAAACCTTAACACAACTACAGATTATTACCGAACTTTGTCACAAAAATCTTCCTTACAACAGTAAAAGATGCAACTGCTCAGTCATCTTTAGCTCTTCTTCATTTTTAAATGTGTTTCTATATTAAATTTGTTTATTTGTGCATGCATGTGTGCGTGTGTGTGCTTGTGTGTGTTGGACATCTGAATGCTGTGGCATACATGGTGAGGTTCAGGACAATTTGCAAAAGTCTATTCTTTCCTTCTACCATATGAATCCAACTTAGGACATCAGGGTTGACAAAAATCACATTTACCCACTAAGCCATTCATTATGCCCCAATTCTTTTTCCTAATCCACCATGCACGTAACATAAATCACCTACCTAGCTATCTGTGTTGATATTTATTCCCATTACTAGAATCTAAACACTTGGAAACCTCAAACATTACTTGGAACATGAAACATCCTAAACATACATCTTGGTAAATTTACTGGATTATAAACATAAAAATTTACCTGAAAAAAACGTGTGAAGAATAATATCTAAAGATGTATTCTAAGAGTTGAAATTGGTGGATTGGGTATATCAGTGTTTAACTAGTACTGTGATAATAAAACACTGACCGGACCAAATTGGAAAGGAAAGAGTTTATTTCATATTGTAGTTTCTGGGTCACAGTCTGTCTCTGAGAAAAGTTGGGTAGGATATCAAGCATCTTTCACCAAGATGATGAAAGAAGAACCCCTTCTTGCTGGCCCACTCAGTTAGCTTTCTTATGCACTCCACCTACCCAGGCATGTACTGACTATGGTGGGCTTGGTCTTCCCATGTCAATCATCATTTAAAGAAATGTACCACAACATGCCCACAGGATATTTGATGGAGACCATTCCTCAGTTGAGGATTACTCTTCCCAGATGACTCTAATTACTGGTGTTGACAAAAAACCCAAGAAGCACAGAGGACCTCACAGATTATTTTCTATTTCTGAAGTTCAGTGATGCCTAATTTTTTTGCTTCTGGATTACTATTTAGATATTCAGATGGGCCTTAGAGATTCCATATTTGTGATAGTTTACGATGTATAATGATGTACTATAGAAAAAGGAAAGCCAAGTATAGGCTGTAGTTTATTTTCTCTATAACTTATCTACAAGTAGTTTAAACATTCATAAAAGAGAAGATAAAACCAGATACACTGCATGTCATATTGGCCTACAATGTGTACAACAGCATGTTAGCTTAAAATATTCTTACCTATATTAGAAAAAAACAACCCAATAGACTTTCTTATTCAAGACCTTATTTTGAAAAGCACTTTAAGAGAAAGATACAGAAATTGTCCATACTCTCTTCTCCACATGAGCATAGCCTTCTCTGTTCCCAGTAACCCTCAAGAATAGATAGATGTTTTGTTGCTTTGAAGTGATTTGGAAATGCCAGTGTTCTAAGATGGGAGGTTGATGATGGTGATGATGAAGAAGCAAGTGCCTGCAGCTTCACAGACCTAATGAAGACAATTCATATAAAATTCATAAATAATACAAGTGCTTCTAATTGACACAACCAGGGTCAATTAAATTTCATGCCAAAGGACATTAAGGAGAGACACAATTGTTGAATATTAAAGATTTGAAAGAAGTAACATCTGTGATTCATTGTTCATTTAATATAAAATTTATGGCATGCATTTTAAGATAGAGTAATTTTCTATTTCCTGAGGGGTTTACATATTTTACCTTCTTTTTTAGCTTGTATATATAATTTTATGTCCCAAGTTTAAATTCCTATTTCATCTCTTCAAATTAAAAACCAATTAAAATATTAAGCAGTAAGGTAGTGAATTGATTATATTAGATGAAAACTATTAAGTAAAATATTAATGGAAATAATATGAAAATGTTGTGGCTGTATTAAATATTTACTGGGTATTGCTCTCAATGAATTAACAGTGTTGCCAATGTGTTTATTACAACTGTCATTGCTTTCAAAAGTGGACAGCAAGTGGCCACTGCATGTGAAAAAATTACCCTTCCAAATGAATATTACTCCATCTAATGAGTTTTATCTTACAATCTGAAATATTTATATTAAATATTAGCTTTTAGTTAATTCAATGTGCATCACATGGTCTATTCTGAATTTGAATTAAGGCAAGAGTTATATTCTTAAGGTTATCTTTGCTTTTATTTTAAAACAAGAGCAACATTTCAAGTTAAATAAACAAGTGCAGTTTGAACAGCTACTTTGTTATTCTGTTCAAGGCTACTCTTCCTTAGAGCCTACTTCTTTCTGTGAGTGATAACATTAGGATTTTCTTTTTTAGGAAATCTCCATGACCACCAGAAATTGTATGCAAAAAGCTTGACAGGACCTTCAATCAATGTAACTTAGCTTTCTTTTTCCAATGAAAAATAGGTCCTTTGCCAGAGATCAGTTGGGTGGACCTTCTCTCTTGGGTTGAATGACTTCCAGGACCATGATTATTATATCTATGGAGCCCAGATGTTGCTGATCAGTATGTCTGTGTCCTTCTGCATCTTAGCTTATCCATTACTGGTAACCTACAATCTACTTCCTGACTTTGTGGAGATGCCTGGTCTACTTCCAAGTCATTTACTTTTTCTCTTCCCAGCATATGTCTAGCTTCCCTATAAGTTAACCAGGATTAATTTCTTTTGGAATTTGTTATCATATATGAACAAATGTACATGCACATGAAGTCTGAGTAGAACATAAATTACGTCTTAAAAGAATAGGTAGATATAAATTGGTAAAATATTTTTCTTGTATTCTGATCCATATTGTCTTTCTATCTCTTACTATATCTTTTTGTCTCTTTTGCTCCATATGTCTGTATGAATGTGTCTTTATCTGTGTCATCAGGTTTGCATAATCAAAGCTATAAAACACTTGCCAACCATGAATATTCTATGTTGTCAGTAAGCAATATTACTTACTTGGTTTCTTGTTTGTTGATGTTAACCCAGCATTCCAGCATGACTTATTTGGCTGTAGACAAGTCCTCTCCAGCCTGCTGATATTTATTTGACTGTGTGGATTCTGCTAGCTAATGTTGATTTGGGCAAATACCGCTGAAATGAGAGGGGAAAACATATCAGCTTTATCAAAACAATCAAAAACATGTTTAACAACAGCACTTTCTTCTAACAAAGCACATGTGCAAACTAAGATTTTTTTTTCTTATTTCAGAATTTTTGCTATTTTACCTATAAAATTATAGAGAGTTTCAGAGAGAACTACAAGGTTTGGAAAAAGAATCATCTTTAAGAAGTAGTAGCAGCTTCTGTTTATATTGCTTATTATTGCTCATGTATTCAGTCAGTTTTTTCACTACCTAAAGGGATGCTACCCAGGTGAAAACCCCGAGACTCAAAGAGAAAACAATAACTTGCCTAAGGTTACACCTCACTTAGAAGAGCTCGGGCCCAGATGTGAACACAGGTATTTTAGCTATCAGAGTCAATGCTTTTAACCACTGTAGTACTTAAAATCAGCAGCAGATTTTATACTTTGTTCATTATTCCATGGAAAAACTATCAGGAAATCTTTATAGGACAAAATAAATGAATATAGTTCATTATAAAATGCCTTTTGACAATCCACTCAAATAATAGCTTAATGAGTATATTTTGAAGAAAATAAAACAATATGACTATATATAAACATATTTCATAAATTTTAATCTCAAAATTCTTATGCTGCATAGTCATCTTAAACTCCTCAGTTCAAACTGGAATACTTACTGACACAAAAGAAACACATGCAAGGCTCTCTTTAGCAATAGAATTGGAAAGACCAGAAGAGGACATTTAAGCATCAAAGGGATATAAATAGTGATATAATTTTTATCTGCTGCTCTACAGACCTTGAAATTTTTATAAAAATAAAATTTTCTATGAGCTAAAATATTTATTTTATGACAATAGAAAGCAGAATGGTGGCAAGCAAATTCTAAGAAGGGCTGGGGAGGTAGTTAAGAGAGAAGAGGGATAATGGGGACAGGAAGAAGGCTAGCAACTGTAATCTGTAGAAAAATTATGGTGGACAACACCCAATTATGTATTTCAAAATAGTAAATGAAACTTTGAATTTCCAACACAGGAAATAATAAATTTTGGATATGGTTGATACATAATTTACTCCAGTCTGGGAATTATATATTGGATACATGTATTGACATATCATACTCTACCTCATAAATATTTACAATTATATGTTAATAAAATATAAAAACAAAAAAGTCTAGAAATTACCTTTACACAATTCTTTATCAATGAGAAAGTCATTTTATGTGCTACAAGAGAAATTTTCATGGCAAATATGAATGAATAAAAATGTAAGTCATATCTTGGTAAAAGACTCAGAGTTTTCAAAGTGGTATCCCTTGGATCACTAACAATGGTATCACTTGGGAAGCTGTTGAATGTACAAACTCTGTCAGCATTAGCCGCAATCTGTATCACTAAGTGCAACCATTCAAGTTCACTGTGAGTTATACAAGTTGGGCTCCACATCACACAGGGTAGATGATACAGCAATCTGTCAATAGCTCAGGTTTTATTCCCCCTTCAGTATCACCTGGTTTCTACAAGCAGCCTTAGCAGTACAGTAGTCTAATGAACACATGGAGCAAATAAAGCTCTGCCTTTACCCTTTATACTTTTTATCTTTCCACACCCCCCCCAGGTGGCACAGAGCCAAACAGGTGGTTTCCATTGTTCCCAGAGCATCCTTAATCTTAAGGGAGGATGGTTTATTACAGGGTGATACTTCAGGTCTTCAGTTTGTACTGGTTACCACTGAGGAATACACTGTGCATAAGCCAGTAGCTTCCCAGGTCTGGCGATTTTGACATTTTAAGAGAATTTTGGGGTACAAAAACATTGCTGACACTGGGATATTTCTTCTGACTTCAGCTCCTCTTTGTATACCCAGTAAGCATTCCTGTTGTGTTCTTACTAAAATCTCCAAAAGAGTTTGAGAGACCACAAACAGGTTCCCAACCCCTATCCCTTCTGCTCTATTGCCCGTCCCACTCTCAGTTTACTCAGGAGATCAAACATAAGGGAACAGCAACAGGGTGAGAGAGCAATAGAAGAGCTATCTTGATAGAGGGAGACATGTTAGGGAGAAACCTGGTGCTAGGGAAGTTCCCAGGAATGCACAAGGATGGCCCCAGCTTAGACTACTAGCAATAGTGGAGAGGGTGCCTGAACTGGCCTAATCTGGTAATCAGATTTGTGACTACCCTAACTGACATCATAGAGCCTTCATCCACTAATTGATGGAAGCAAATGCAGAGATCCACAGCCAAGCACTAGGCCGAACTCCGGAAGTCCAGTTGAAGGGAGGGAAAAGGGGTTATTTGAGCAACAGGGTCAAGATCATGATGGGAAAATCTACAGAGACAATTGAACCAAGTTAGTGGGAACTTACAGATTTTAGATGGACAGCTATAGAGCCCGTATGGGACCAGACTAGACTTTGTACAAAGGGGAGGCAGTTGTACAGCTTGCTCTGTTTAAGGGAACCCTGGCAGTGGGATCAGGATCTATCCCTGCTACATGAGCTGGCTTTATGGAGTCCATTACCTATGGAGGGAACCTTGCTCAGCCTTGATGTGTGTGTGTGTGGGGGGGAGGGGAATAGGGCTTGCCTTAACTGAATGTATCATGCTTTGCTGACTCCCTATGGGAGGCCTTACCTTTTTGAAGAAGGGGATCCAGGACAGAATGGGGGAGAAAGATGGGGGACAGAGAAGGAGGAATGAGAGAGGTATCTGTGGTTGGTATGTAAAATGAATTTTTAAAAAATTCTTTAAAGAAGAGAAAAAACAGGTTCCCATTGTTTCTCATCCCATGGCTTCTGTACATTGTTTCTCCAAAGGAATTCATCTATAGGTAACTGCTCAGATCACACGCGAGCACGCACACACACACACCCATACACACATAAAACAAAACAAAACTCAAAAAAATTTCTGCTTTCCACCAAAGCCCATAACTTTAGTTTTCATAAAATCCTCAATACAGTGGTTTAATAAAATAATAAATAAGCATGGCCTTTCTGTAAGCTGCTCACTCCTACATAAGCCTGACCAGAGCCTGAACCTTCTCAGCCTTTCCCTGATCTGGCTGCCCAATCAATCCTAGGAGATGCTATTTATCCAAACTATGGTGTCTCAAATATTATTAAGGGTAGCTGACCTTAATAATGAAACCATTATACTGTGATATTTTTTATTGAGTACCTTTTCTGTGTTACACAGTGTGCCCAGAAACTGTCTGCTTATTCTCTCATTTAATTTCTCAAAGAACTCTGTAAGGAAGATCTGCTTTGAGCACCATAAGTGGTTCATCTTGGATGAGAAAAGATCAAGACACAGCTCCAGTCAGCTCTGTGTCTGCCCTCTACAGACTCAGAAGATCCAGATCCTGGCTGCAGCATAGGTCCTCTGTTCTCTCTCACATTTGCATCAGTTACTCAAAACTCACCCAGACTAGCCAGAACATCCATAGGAAGTTCCCTGAAAATAATTACAATGTCTGATCAGTAATGTTTCAGGTGCCTACTGATCCTGTCTGGTGTGATAAATGAGAGTCATAATTGTAGAAAATGGAAGATGATCTCCTTAGACTAATTTCCCCAAACTCAAAGAATCTTCCTGTGAAGTATCAGTAAAGAGCATCCAGTGTGCATTCAAACATGCATGTCAATTACCAAGCTCAAGGGTCAGACCAACGAGTCTGTGGATTTTGAAAAGACCATTGGAAAGGGTTAAATGAGGAAAAATCAAATGCATTCAAAAATTTATACTAATAGCATTAATATGCACATTCTGTGCTAAGTACTCACTTTCAATTTTATTAAAACTCCATGAAGTTGTTTTGTTTCTCAGTACTAAAGTTTCTATCAGAATTTGTGCTAGAATTGTGCTATTAAGGTATGAAATTGTCCCAGGAGGTGAGGCTAAATTGGAGGTTTTAGATGCTTGAGAGACTGTTTCTTCAGTCTTTGCTCTGCTGCTTCCTAGCATAATGCAGTTTTGCTCAGCCAAGTCCTCTCACCATCATATGCTGCTTCACTACAGGCCCCAAACTAGCATGACCCATTGTATTAAACTACTAACAACCATTCTTTTTATGTTAATGCTTTCAGTTATTTATCATAGAAACACAGTGATTTTCAGCCTTCTTAATGCTGTGACCCTTTATGTTGTTCCTCATGTTGTAGTGACCTCCAACCATAAAATTATTTTTGTTGCTGCTTAATAACTGTAATTTTTCTTTTGTTACGAGTTGTTGTTACAGGGCATTCCAACTGGGCACACCTTGGGAGAGAGGGAAGAAGATACAGAATCTACAGCACAGACTCTGGGAGTCAGGTAAGAAGCAGACACATGCTTGTGTAAAACAAATGGCAGAGGATTGGGAAATGGGACAAACCTCTATACTCCCTCCAGATTTCCCTTTGGCAGCTGGAGACTCATTTAGCTGTGTTCTCTCTCTCTCTCTCTCTCTCTCTCTCTCTCTCTCTCTCTCTCTCTCTCTCTCTCTCTCTCATTGGCCTCCAGCATCTCAATGATTATGAGTAAGCAATCACCAGGAGCAGTGGCAGACTCCAAGCTGCCTCAGTAGGAAGTGGCTAGTGTGAGTGCATACCCAGAAGAGGGCAACCATGTTTCAACAGGCTACCTGGCTGCACTCTCTCCATAAATTATAGTGTAAATAAATATCTGATATGTAGGATATTTAATATGTGACCAGAGAACCAGTGTCTTAACATACAGCTAATACCCTCTATTTTACCTTCTGCAATAATAAGCTTGATGTTACTTTTCTCCTGAGTTATTGTGAAGACAAAATGAGTTGACATATGTCAAAAATTTAGGAGGGGACCTGGCACCCAAAAAGCCCTCCATACACTATTACTCCTTCCCTTTTACATATGTAAAGACTGTGATACTGAAGAAATAGCTCAATGTGGCCTGGTGGTTGAGAGCCAAATTTGCTTCAGTAATTATTGTGGAATAATGCTGGAAGCCCCAGCAATGTCCAAGCTCTTGTTTGTTCCTCTATAATTGAGGGGTCAAGGCTCTTGTACTTCTACCCTATTCTGCAAAAGTACCCTGCCCTTTTAGAACACTTGCTTTTACCTACATTAAAATTAAAAATGACCATTATGAGGAGAAGGTACAAAGTTTCTCCTCGAGAGTTGAAGGGAATGAAGATAAGTTCTTGTTTGAAAGCCATTGACACTTTCATTAAGAGCTGACCTTGCACTGAAAAGTTCTGCTTTGATATATGTCTCCGTGTGCTCCCACAGAAGTCACCCAACTGCCTGCACTGTAATGTAATCAGGTAACCTTTGTCTGTGACAAGCCCCAGGCCGGTGAATGTTAAAACACAAACAAAAGGAAATGACTTTTTGATTGACATGACTGTTCTGTGGATTGGCCCCTCAGATAAAATCAGTCAAAACAAATCAGTTTATGCACCAACACATACTTAGGAAGACTGTATTTGGACATTTCACAGCAGATGTGATCTTTTCCTGTTTTTGCTTTTAAAGTCCTTGGTGTCATCTATCTTACGATAAGGGAGAATAAAAAAGGGACAGTCAGCTATAATTCTCAGCTTTTAATTACTTTAAGATCACATTGGGAGCCTTCTAAAACAATGTTTTTCTGTGTCTCCAAAGGAAAATATTCTGAGTCTATGAGTTTGTTTTATATATATATATATATATATATATATATATATATATATATATATATACACACACAAAATAAATTTTTACTTTATAGAAATATAGAGCCAGAGGTGTCTCTGGGCCTTTGGGAAATTGGGAGAATGAAAAATGAAAATAACATATGCTTATATATTGATAAAATGAATACTGAAACTATGACTTTTATATATAGTCTTTCTAAGTGAATGAACACCCTTGAAAGTCTTAAGGAGATTATTGCTAGGCATAGGCATTTGGTTTTTCAATTTTTAGGCTTAGTGCTTGGTACATATTGAGCAATGTTGAGTGAATGAAAAGAGTCTCAATGATTATCTTAAGTCTTGATGTCTTAGGTTTTCCTTGCCCTCTCTCTATAATAGAATTTCATAATGTTGCAAACAGTATTCATTCAGGGAGCACTCAACAATTTTTCCTTAAGTCATCATCAAATTACAACTTCTGACTTTGCAAAAAGCCTTTGTATATGAAACAAGTGGGTGGAAAAATAATCTTAGATCACCTCTTATGTCTGTTATGTTAAATTTCTCTTCCCTCTATCACCATCCTTAGAGAGGAATAGGTCTAAACAGCAAAACAGGAGTGAAACACTTAACTCCAGCTCTCTTTCTCCATCCCAGAGCCTCTCCTTAGCCTTCCCACATGTCCTCCTAAAGTTATAGTACAGCAGAATTTATAAGAGTTCCTGAATGAACCCTTATTGTATTACTTTTTGATGGTGGTTAGCCAATTCAACATCGCATTTACTTAGCTTTGCACAACTGAAAAATGAGAAGTAACTCAAAACTCTTTTCAGAGCTAAAATGCCTACCAGGGACCATGTGGACAAACTGATCTCAGCACAAACTTTGCCACAACTTTTGTGACAGTGTTGGCACAGCCACAGTAGCAGATCACATTATGTGTGACCAGGAAGGTAGAGTGCACTCCATGGCAAGCACCATGGCCATGAAGCCGGTGCCTAAGCTACTGACTGAATGTGAGGAACAGGAGATTTCAGGAACAGGAGAACAATACAATTTACCTTCAAGTTTTCTTCACCACACTTTCTGCCCTTTGTGCCAAAACTTGAGGTAGACATCAGTGCCCACTTTTTAAATGAGAGTAAATCTAAGAAGGCCCAGGCAGCTTTCTCAAAGCCTCATTGATGGTGAGGGCCTGAGGAGACTTTGAATAATGGCCTGTTGGAACATTATTCTGAGGAATGTACTGATTCCTTTGAGTGGTAATAAAGGATAAACAGAGTTCCCCTGTAGAGGTTACTAGTGAGGTCCTCTTTCCAAAGTCTCCCTTCCCATCCTTCACATTTTCACAGAATTCTGTGTGAGGCTGAAGGTAAAAGGAAGGATTATTTTTTCAAATGCTCAGTCAAGACAACACTTCATGAGCCATGCAAGCTGGGTTTTGAAAACATCCAGCAGATTAGGTGTGTGAGACCCCAGTGGGAAAAGTCTCCACCTTTTGGTGCTTAGTTAGCTTTGCCATTCCCACCTAGGAGTGATCTCAATCTGGAACTTAAATTTGGGACTCAGAAACAAGGAGAATGACCCCTCCATTATGTAAAAATAATACTGGTAGGCATGCTTCTATTTAGCAGACATGCTCAGAATTCAACTCCATTGTCCACTTTCTTCAGTTTTTAGCTGTGCATTGTCTATTCATTAGAGTCAGCTGTTATTGCTTCAGCAACCTTTGATTAAAATGCAATAAATTGCTTTCAGAAACTGGATTTAAGGGAAAATTTTGAATTTACTAGATAATGGTATGCATTCCAGTGCTTATCCCTGACAGTTCTAGAATGACTAATGTCATAAGTCAAACAGAGAAAACAATTTGTCTTATGTAGATCCACCACCACTACAGAGGAGGTCAATGTTTTGGAGTGCTTGTAGGTTTCTAATTAACAATATTTTAATAAAAAGCCTATCTTTTTGTAAAGTATGTATTAGTTTTTTACCACTACAATGATTAATTAATGAAGAGAAAAGGCTTTATTTGGCTCCCAATTGGAGGAGTCCAGTCCATGACTGATTGACTCCATTGTTTTGGGCCTGTGGTGAGGTAAATCATCATGGCAGAAGGATTTGCTAAAGCGGAAAGAACTCACTCCATCAACCAGTAAACAAGAGGAATAAAGAAAGAGACTGTTCTGCCATAACTCTCCTTCAAGGATCAACAAGTTAGGGGCCTCTTACTAGCCCCTACCTCCTAAGAACCCCATACTGAGGACTGAGGTCTAGCAAATGAACCCTTAAGGGTACTTATCCAAATTACAAAGTCTTCTTTAAAACTGTGAAAACTACTTGTCAGTCACTTTGTACTGGACTGAGCTCCAGTTCCCAGCACCGCAAGGCAAGAACTGTCACCAAGAAGAAACAGAATGAATATGAGGTTTGCTCTTATCCCTATCACTGGAACTGTAGCTGTGTTTTGGCTCTGTGTTTTATTGCTAGAGACAACTGCTTCCTGTTTTTAAAGAATTTATAATTATTAAAGATGAGAGATTTAATTATCCAAGGTGAGAGTTAAGTCAATTGCCAGGTAGTTTTCATGGTTCACAACATGAAATTGTTCATGTGGTCTTTGAGTGATGTAAGCGCAATTTAAAAGTTATTTTTAACAAGCCACTTGTCATCAGACTTTTGAGATAGAAAGCTTGCATTTTATAGAAATTTTTTCCTGGGGATTTATCAATTTAATTAAAATTTTGTTTGAGAAGAGTTGACTGGCTTCAGTTGTCACAGTGAATGATTATTGTAAAATAAAAACTAGCAGACCAAAATAAGCCAAGGTGATCGCTGTTATTAAAAGCTCCTGTGTAACTGAGTTTATTTTTCAGTCTATAATCCAGTTATATCAAGAATGTTGACTTTGGTAAGCTTATTTTATCAAAAGTTAATGCATATTTAATAGATCACTTTCAGCATATATCAACATAGTTTCTTTGGGACAATGATATTCAATGCACCAACTAGAAATTAAGACTTTCCATCACCATTTCTGATCACTACCCCCAACCCAATTAAAACCCTTTGACATACTCTTTACATTTAAAGCCTGCCTTATACACCCTCCACCCATATAAACCAGAAGGAATTCTTCCTTTCACTTTGATGACTCATAGAGATACTTCTTCACTCTTCCATGTCTAGTCTACTTCTCAAAGCAGTATCAGGAAACTCAGAGGAAAGTTTTAGGTGCAGGACTTTTAGACACCCTTTAAAAAAGAATACAAGACCTAGATCTCTTTAGAAACATCACTGGTAGACTGAATTCTAAAGGAATTCATAGGGATGCATTCATAAAGGAATGCATAGGCCATCTTTGATACAGACTGGCTCATACCATTAAAGTATTTAGATGGAGAAATATGCTAACAAAAGGTATGGAGATATGTAGATATGTTTATTTCAATACATATTTACTTTAGTTCTCATTTGTTAACTTCCAGGCTACCCTAGCTTTGCATGTATGTTTGCATTATCTAAAAGACTCTTCATTTCCCATTGGTTGCAGGAAACACTTTGTGCCTTATTCTGTGTAAATATTATAAATGATGGGCAGACTGTCACCTGAAATGTGGGGAAGACTCTCTTGTGCATTTCCCCTTTGAAGTGTTGGCCTAGACTAAGTAGCCTGGGGTAGAAGCAAGTGCAGCCCACCTGTCTCTCCAGGGTGGCTAGGGCATAGCTGACAATGAGGTTTCTGATCTTCGTGAGAACTAATCTAAAAAAATTGTTTTAATCTAAATTCAAAACAGCCATTCTGAATATTGTGCCAAAATACCCTTTAGGCTATTTAAACCATAGAGACAAAACAATCTTGGTTTTGGAACTATTTTTCTTTACTTTTTTTTTCTGGTATGCCTCTCACAGCATGCATTTAAATGTTTAAAACGAAGTATAAGTTAAGTACATATAAGTTGGTGGTACTCAACCTGTGGATCATAATCCTCTTTGGCAACTCTTTATCTCCAAATGTATTTACATTAGGTTTCATAACAGTAGCAAAAAATACAGTTATGAAGTAGCAACCAAAATAATTTTATAGTTGGGGTCACCACACACAAGGAAGTGTATTGAAGGGTCATAGCACTAGGAAGGGTGACAATCCTTATGTAAGTGGTGACAGTGATGACTTTCCTGAGTGACAGGGTGCTTTCAAGACCCTTTATAACTACAGAATATAATTTCTTTAATAGCAATGGTGAAAAAATGAAAAAGTTTATTCCACACAGAAAGGATGTTTTTCCTGGGATTGCATGAGTTATGAAGAGTAACTATGTGAGGAGAGAGAGAGAGCCTTGGGTGACCTTCAGAATATTGTGCTGTCATGGGGTACGCATTCAAACACAGGGTCTGGCTTCTGCACATGTGCAATGAACTCTCTTGGTAGCTTGCTGCTGTAGCTTTTCACATCTCAAACCTGAATCTGTATACTCAATACACAAATCTCAAAGGAAATCCATCCATTAGCTATTATTACAAAAGCCAAAGCCAAAGACCCAGTATTTTGGGTTTTTACTTAGTATAAATGTCTGAACTTATTTCAAACACATTTTATGTCAAACCATGTGTGAACAAACTTAGGGTATAGCTACTGGAGACTCTTATACAAAGTTGAAAAGATTTACATAAAACTCCTATTACATGTCATATTGCAAAACCCTTGCCATAATTTTCACCTGTAAATTCTCTTTATAAATTATATGTCATGCATGGGAAATAGGTTTATTTGTTTTATGAATTTTTAGTTATTCCTGAGAATTACATAATTTAAAAGATAAAACCTGATCATCCCCAGCCCTCTCCATTTTCTCCTCCAACTCTCCCCAATTCATCCTAAAAACTACCCCTCCAAATTTCATGCCTTGAAATTTAAATTTATTTTTAATTACAATTACATAATTAATCCTCTCCATTCTTGTTCCTTTTTGCAACCACATTTTCCCTGATCCCCTTTGAATTCATGGTCTCTCTTTCACTCTGAGAGAAAAAGAGAGAGAAAGAGAGAGAGAGAGTGAATATAAGAACACAACCTGCTCAGTCCATTTAGTGCTACTTGTATGTACTTGATTTCAGGGATGATCGCTTAATCTTAGCTAACCAATTTGATAGCAAACTAAGTCAAATTAGTGGTGAACACACACACACACACACACACACACACACACACACAGAGTATTAAAAATGGCCATATGTTCAGACTATAGTCAGGAAACCAAAATTAATATTTGGAAGTACTTTGTTATAAGTCTTTGGCAAATCAGTCTCTCTTTTCAGAAATCTTTCTGTCTTTAGAAAGAGGTCAAGTAAGAGAAAAACTTGTAAATAATGTTCTAGGCATTTCATCTTGCCTCTAAAGGCAAGACATAATAAACTCCTATGAAATTGGAGGCTGTCACCAGAAAGTAAAAAGATATGGACCCTTAATTCTGAGCAAGACTACAGGCTATAAAAATTATGTTATCATAAATATGTTCTATTTTAAAAAGAGAACCTGGAATGCATTCAGTGTAAGTCAAGCGTCTTCAGTACTCAGGTTCCTTTGTACTGAGATCTACTAATGTGGAGATATGAGGTCATCTCTATGGCTTCCAGTGTTAGCATTTTGCTCAGGCATATAAATGAACATTCGTTTCCATCCTCATATCTGTAGAACAATAGTACTTTAGATTGTGATGTGAATACAGGAGACTACTACAAGATAATTCATCAGAAAAACTGAACTGAGTGTTTATCAGCATTAATTAACTGTATCTCATGCTTCAGCTGAGAAACAAGATAGAGGGATGGCCTGCTCCAAGTCTAAGTTCTGACACTAGGTGATGGCCAGCCTAGGCCAGAAGCTTCTTGCCAGCTGATATAAATGCTGAAGAGATGTCTTTTAATGTCTGTGCTGATTTAGGAGATGGAGGGGTGTATGCACAAAGTACAGCATTAACGGCTTGGTTTTTATAATTAGAGTAAATTTGCCATAATGTGGAAACTAGACATCTATTCTGCTTCCTTGCACATGAAAGGGGCATAAGTATTTATTATCACATACAATAAACAAATAAGAAACCTGGGGATACAATGAATTAGGTGACTCATCTAAATGTCAAAAAACAAACAGGAAATGAACAAGAGGAAGTAATTGAAGGGAAGATGAATTTGGGATGTAGCTGAGGGCCACACATGGTAGAGAAACTTTAACACGTAATCAAAACATTAACAGTTGAAAGCCATGAGAATCCAGATGCAATTTGACAAAGGATGGAATGCAGAGCAGATTGGTGGAGGCTGGTCCCATAGCAGAGAACAACAATGGAAGAAAGAAATGTCATTTATTCAACATGATCAGACACTACATAATAATAATAAACCTGACAGGTGTGAGTTTATGAGACTTCCATAGACTTTACATGAACATCCTCCTGTTAAAAAAAAAAATGGTGCAGAGAGACATTGAAAAGCAACCTATGACTAAGCACATCTGTGGATTTACAGTGATCAGAGGAAGAGGAACTAAGGTCAACTTCTCATGATCTTCTTGAACTAATGTCATACCCTCTCTTCTAGTAGCATAGACATATTGATGCATATTCCAACAGCTACCTGTTTAAATAACAAATTCTTATGACTTCACTGTTTTGAAGAGCCAGGAGGCCAGGGGTTACTAAACTGGGTGCTTCTGATGTGCATTTGAGAGGTTACTTGCTGGACTATGGATGGAGGACTAATTCCCCTGGTTGGTTTTCTTGACAATATATTGGCAGGAGTTCCTAGTTTCTTGGTAAAAAGTCTTCGTTTCTTATGGCAGAGAGTGGTTGCCTTCCTCCAGCTGGTTAAAGAGCTTCTGGGAGAGACTTCTTTGCTATGATGCAGTTTTATAAGGCACACACTGTCACTTCCTCCACACACTATTCATTGGGAGCAAATTACTAAGTATATCCCACTCTGGGAAAAACTGAGCTCCAGCCCTGAAAACATACTTAAAAATCACCCTCCTCCCTCGCCATTTAGATTTCTCCTTACTATAGTTACAGTTGTCTTTTACAAAGTCTTCTAAACTTTTCCAAACCATTGATTTGAAGATAAACAAACAAACAAACAAACAAAACATAACTTTGTTCTTAACAGTTGTGGCCATTGCCAGCCATCCCTGCCAGTCTTACTCTTTTCTCATGAACTCTCTTTCTTAGAGTTTCTCCAGTTTGAAAAATCTGGATTTTTTTCAGGGCCTTTGGACAAGACCATCCTTTCACTTTTTTCTTATCTACACTGGGGTCTTGGTCCTTCTCAAGATACTTTCCTGACTCCTTGGCTTTCACCAGCCCCCAGCTGCAGGTTCTCACTGGAGCCTGTTTTTCTCATTTCTGACACTCAATAGTGATTATAGTGACTCATTCTCCTGACTTTCTTGTTGTGGTGGTGAGAGTCTGAATCTGGCCTGCTTACCACAGAGTATAGCTGGTGTTCGTGCTCAGAAAGCATGTCTGAACCAAATAGACTATTAGCTAGAGAAAATGGGGTGATGGAACAGATAGCCCCGTTTCCAGAACCACATTGAGAGAAGTAACCAAGTCCATTTGTTATCTCTAATTTTATATAAAGACCAAAAGAGAGACAAAGCAAATGGATCTGTCCATAATAGGGACATCAGCAGGGGAGAATGATGAAAGGCAAGGAAGTGATCCTGTAGTCAGAACACTACTGCTGTGTTGAATCTGGCTGGACCAGGCAAGACAGAGACTCCAATCTCGCTTAATGTGTTAAATGGGAACTGCTGGGGTTCTGAAACTTGAGAGTACATTCGCTCATCAGGGTGGCTCTGCAGGCAGGACACTCATTATAGGGAGAAGTTTTATTCTGATGTTTTGCTCCATCAGCTGCCTGCAAATCCATCATCTACAAACTGACCTTAAAAGTGCACACAGCTCCTAAGCAAAGGCAGTATCTAAAAAGTGTGACTTTCTGAGTCTTCTCTGTGTTAATACTTCAAGGGGGAAGGGGATGCTAGACCAGAAACATTCCTAGCTTGAAGTGTCTTTTCCAATAGCAGTAGGCATCTTGGTGAAGGTTAAGAATTGTCCAGTGCTGCTCAGACCCCTTTGCTCACAGGACCAGGGATGCCCCCATTTAAATTTGCATTGCAAGCACACTGCAAGTAATGAGCAGGAATATTTCATTAGGAAATAAATAAAACTCTGCACCTAGAGAGAACAGATAAAGCTGCTGCTGGAAGGAAAGCAAGTTCACTGTTACAGTTCCTCTTTCTGAAGCCCCTTAAAATCTCTTCTATTATATCTAGGCCTGAAGAATTGCAGTGATCTCAATGAGTCCCTTTAATTGGGGGCTTGTGGTTCATCTTAAATTGCATCAAGAACTAAACTCATCAGTGCCACAGCCTCAGGGGTCCACATGGAGCATGATTACAGAGAAGTTTTTGTATCTTAAGAGCATCATACATATCCCATGACACAAGAATCTCAACAACTGCCCAGACCTCCATAAACTATGATTCAAATGTGAGTGCATGCGATCACGAGCTGTAAGGCACAGCCAATGATAGGCCCATTGGGGAGCTAAGAGAGCCATCCTTTTATTCAGACACCTTATGGGAGATAAGTGTCCCTAAAAGAGACTGGAGATGTAGATGTGGTTCAGTAGGTAGAGTGGTTTACCTTGTGTGCAAGACCTTGGGTTTGATCCTGGCACAAGGCCCAGGTCTGATAGAGAGAGAGAGAGAGAGAGAGAGAGAGAGAGAGAGAGAGAGAGAGAGAGAAAGAGAGAGAGAGACTCTTTTCAAAGAATATGTTTATGAAGTATGTACTAACTATATGTAACACACTACAGGTTTTACATATATATATGTATATATATAAATATATATATGTTTGCATTTATGTATCTTCTCTGTGCAAATGCAATCTCCTATGCATATTTGGTTATCAATTCAAAAACAGCTCATTGACACACTCTCATTGGCTTTTTTCTGTTCTCCCCTCATAGGATGTAATCACTGAATGTGGACATGAAAGAGGTTCAAGCCCAGCTGTGCTCCTGGAACCAGCTAAGGCTGGTTAGGAAAGGCAGTGTTGGCTAAACAGCATAACCACTTCAAGTTTTGCAAGGAAGAAACTACTTTTCAAATATGTATAGTTAAAGTGTGACCTTTCATATTATTTTTGTTTGAACCTGGTAAAATGATTGTCTGTGCTAATTACAACCATCCATCATTTGCCTATAATTGGGATTATTACAGAGTTGCTTACACTCTTTAGCAAATAATCCCTTTTATACCAAGTATGATAGCTGCATAAGAAGGAGGCAACTATAGATATTCAACTAACTCTTCATTGTAATATTTAGAGGTTGGATATAAATCTAAGATATAGTTAACACAGAGTAACCTCCTAAAGTAATTAGATGAATGTAATTTTTGGGAGTTCAAATCTGTGTAAGTAGGTTCCAAATGTGAATTACTTTTAGAAAAGACACAGGAATGTATTATTTAAAGTTGATTCATTGTGGGTGCAAAGACCAAATGCAGCTCCTCCCTGACGTGTGTAACTTGCCCTACTGGAGCAGAGACACTCTGTTGTTAATGTGTCAAGATCTGTTTGCAAGCTATAAACCAGAACCAAGTGACTTAGACAGAGATCCAGGAGGCAGCATTCACTCAAAGCCCTTTGAAGAAAAAGCTTCTTGGCTCCTTTCTAAATTATGCCCAATATATCTTTCCATAAACACAGTAAAATCAATAATGTAAAGTGTGGTTGTGGTATACTTGCTATTCTGCCTTTTTCTAAATAATCTCAATGCAAACTCCCTGGGAGGAACACTAACACTGCCCAATAGGGCCTCTAGCAGTGTGTACAGCTGAACTTGACTGGAATCAAGGTCAGCTCTTCAATCTTTTAAGCAACAGATATACATTCTCCACTCCTGTCCCATGGTTCTCTTCTCAGTGTTTCATCAAATTATGAACCTGTTCTAATACATTTTTTAAAACACTGCCTCAGAATACCACAGACTGGATGATTTATAAAGAGGGAGCTATTCTATCACAGGATTGAGTATTGTTTTGGATTGTTTATAAATTTGTGTTTTATATCAATATACTTTTGAATTTTAATTTTATAATATCTTAATTGTACATGTGTAATTAAAGTATGATTATTTGATATATAGTAGAGAGTATAATGATCATATCAGAATAATTAGTATTTACATCTTCTTGAACACTTGATATTTTCTTTGTGTTGAAACATTAAAATTCATTTTTTGGTTGTTAAATATAATAAATAACTTTAAGCTATTGCCACATGTTGTCACAGAACACCAAGATTTCTTCCTAGTTGTATTTGGTATCTGCTTTATGACATCCCTCTATTCCTCCCCTTTCATTCTTTTCTGCGCCTAGCGACTATTATTGTACCTTTTACTTCTATGAAACCAACTTGCCTATCCTGCACATCTAAAGAAGAACATGCAGGCTTTGTCTTTCTCTGCCTTATTTTACTTAACATTATTTTCTACAGTTTCATCTATATTGCTGCAGACAGCAGGATTTCATTCTTATAATGGCAGAATATAATTTTTGTGCTATATATCTTTGCTACTGGGTGCTAAATTCTCTTCTGTATTGTGGATATTAATCTCTCATGAGATGCATAGTTTGAGAATATTTCCTACTACTCTAAATTGGCTCTTCTATCTATGCAGAAGCCTCTTCATTGGATAGGATCCTACTTATCTACTTTTGCTTGGTTCCTGTACTTTGTGAGTCTTATTTAAAAAAATACTTTTTTATTGTCTTATGGATGTCTCAAAGTGACCCCCCCACACACACTCCAAGATTCAGTTTGAAGCCTTACATTTAAGTCATTGATCCAGTTTAGTCTGAGAATAAGAGAGCTCAAGTGATTACCCACCTATGTCCCAGCCAATAACAATAGTCAAATAAGTATGCCTGGTCAATAGGAAACATTCATATGCATAAGAGTAAAGCCAGTGAGTGCTTTATATTGGCTATTAATCCATACCTGAGGGTGTATTTTTCTTCTGTAAAAAACCAATTTACTGTCCAATATGGAATCTGAATTTTTCTTTTTCTTTCTCTTTTTTTCTGTATTTAAGTGCTGTGAATTTTTTTTGCCTCGATAGTGTTTTTAAAACAAAATAAACTAGAAGATAAAACAAAAAGCATCACATTGAAGTTAGTCAAGGCAAACCAACAGAAGAAAAGGAGCCCCAAGAGAAGGCCCAAAAAGCACAGTACCACTTATTTACACATTCAGGAATCGCATAAAAGTACTAAACTGAAAACTATAATACACACACAGAGGACCTGGTTCAGACCCATTCAGGCCCCCTGCTTGCTGCTTCAGGCTCTGAATTCATATGAGCTTGGCTCAGTTGATTTAAAAGGATTTTTTTTTTCTGGTAGCCTCCATATGCTCTGGAGCTCACACTTCTTACTTCTCCTCTTCTACGATAGTCATCATATATTATAGGAAGTCTCCAATGTGCAATGCACTGGGTTTTCCTACCACCCCTCAAATGTCCCACGATTCTAGCTGTCTCTTAGATTCTCTCCCTCAACCCCATCTACTCTCATCACCCTACCTGATCTTTCTGTTCTCAGTCCCCCTACATTTGCCCACCAATAAAAATCTATTTCTACCTTCCAGGTAGATCTATGTATTCTCCTCTAATCCTTTATCTATGCCTAACCTCTTTAGGTTAGATTGTAGGTTGGCTATTATTCCTTTAATGTCTAATTTCTATATGTAAGTGAATACATACCATATTTAACTTTCTGAGTCTGGATTACCTCACTCGGAATGGCTTTTTTTCTAGTTCCTTCCACTTGCTGCAAATTTATTAATATCATTAAAACAAGAAGAGCTGAATAGTGTAAATGCACCATATTTTCTCTATTCATTCCTTAGTTGAGAAACATATGGGTTATTCTGAATATTTTAATTCTGAATATTATTCATAAAGCATCAATGAACACTGTTGAACAAGTATTCTTGTGGTAGAATATATTCTTTCGATCTATGCCCAATTGTGGTATAACTGGATCTTGAAATAGATTGATTTCTGTCTTTCTGAGAAACTACAATATTGATTTCCATAGTGTCTGTACAAGTTTATACTCCTACCAGCAATGGAGTATTACCCTTAATGAGGGTGGAGCTCTTATGATATAAATATTTTTCCCCAAACTGAACCCATCTCTTGTAGTGGTGTGAATTAAGTTTTTAGTACATTAAATTGGAAGAGATGTGTTTAAAACACACCAGAATTCTGGATCACAACAGAGAAGGTGAAATTCTACCTGGACAGACTAGAATTATAAAAATAAATATCCATATATTTAATTAGAATTAGCCTTTAAAAAATCTGAACATCTTAGGCTTAGAAATGAAATAGAATAAAACATTAATAAAATAAACATAATGCATAAACAGTGACAGCTATCCCTTGGTATCCATTAGAGACAGACTTCAGGGCCCTCTACCCTTCTGATATTAAAATCTGTTCATGCCTCATATAAAATGATGCAGTGTTAGCATATTGCCTATACATGTTCTCTTATGTATTTTAAATCATCTAAGGAGATAATATAAATGCTATATAAATAGTTGTACTGTCTGGTTTAGGGAATAATAACAAGAGAAAACATCTGTATGTGTTCAGCCCAGATGTTACCTTGCCTGAATATTTTCAGTCTTCTTTTGGTTTAATTGATGACTGAAGATCTCATGGATACTGCATATAATGGTAAAAGGTATAGTGATATATGTTTGGATTTAGCTATCAGTGAACCTAGACAGAAACTTTGGATTTGGATATTTAACTTTGACTTTGAAAAAATGACTTCTTTTTCTTTAGTTGTATGTGCATGCATGAGTGTGTGTGTGTGTGTGTGTGTGTGTGTGTGTGTGTGTGTGTGTGTTTATACATGTAATTTAGGTTCACAGAGTCTAGGTAAAGGCATCGGATGCCCTTAGATCTGGAGTCAGAGGTGGTTGTGAACCCGCCAATGTGTGTTCTAGGAACCAAGCTCATGTCCTCTGAAGAAGTACTCCACATTCATAACCATCGAGCAATCTCTCCAGTGCTTAAAGCACAACTTTTGACAAGATACTTGTAACTAGTAAAAATAGTAGGAAGATCACGAGGCCCAATTCTACCACAGTCGGCCTCATATGTCATATTCAGAGCCCGGAAACAATTTTTGTCTGAATACTTCAGTACCAGGAAATTGACTGCACCAAACCAGATACATTCAGCACTTCATTTGATATCTGTCATTGTACTGTGGGTACATTTCTCTAATGGTGACTGTACATTAACAAGAAGCCAAAGGTTTCCTAAGTTCTTTCAGAAAAACAACACTAGATATTTAAAACCTGGCAAGTTTTCTGGTGATATTTTATGCAGGTTCATGACATTTCCATGAAGCTGTCTATATACCACATCACTTATCAACCTTTTTGACACTACCCACACAGAAACATCCCAAAGGTAGTCAGAGGGGAAAACTCTGGAGTCTAATTAACCCAAAAGTGTCAAGTTTTCAAACTCACTCTAGCCTGAAGATTCTATGCAATTTCATATGTTCATTAATTTTACAAATATTTATTATGTCTAAGGCAATGTTCAGGAAGAAAAGAAAACTAAAAACCGATTTTTGCCTCCAAGCATCTCAGAATTTATCTACCTTAAGAGAGTGCTAGTTTAGCTGTAAGTGAATTGGAAATTCCTAACCAACTATTCAATGCTTTGTTGTAACAATCAAATATAACATATTACAAAATCATTTCCTAGGTGGAAGGATTTTGCTTGAAGGAAAGAAATTACATGATGCCCTGAAATGGCTGCTAAATTCCTATTATGCTCAAGTATAAACCTTTATTTACTTATAGAGCTTGGAAATTTAATGTAAGAGTTTAACACCATTTAAAAAAATATGTAGCTATTACTTGCTCTGATAATCTTGAAGGATAAAAACTCTTTAATGTAGTACTGTTTTATTCATTGCATTATTTGAAGTTAAAAAGCACAAAGAAAATAATGTAACCCCTATGTCCAAGTAGATTCAAAATCAAAGAAAGCTATTTATGATATAACTTGGAGGCTTTGAATGAGTTTGAATGAGGCTTTGAGTTTAATTGTAGCCATGTTAATCTCCGACTTTGATGAACATATTATGGTTATATAAAATGCTAACATTAGGGGAAACTAAATAAGGAGGGTATGATAAATTTGTCTCTATTTTTAACATTCTTGTGAAAACATAAAACAAATACACTGCAGAGAAATACATATCCTAAGTTATTATAAAACTATTTTGATTCCTTAGGTCTATGTTGGAAGGGCCTTTAGAACATCTGGTTATCCAGAGAAAACAGATGCTTTCAGTACTTACTTTGCTAAGTGGGTTCTGCAACGCTTTCTAGGGCTTCCTTCAAGCTTGAGGAGGTCCAGTTCTGGAAGGCTTAAAAAGAAATATTTATTCCTCTGGAAAACCAGACTCTGAGAGATTCATGAGTACCTTTTCCCAGTGATCACCAATTTATCCATTCATATATTCATTATAGTATATTAGAACACTTCTCAGAAGTGACAAGCCTCTGATGAAAAATAACTCCTCAAATGTCATGGTTGAACATCACAAGTTCATGTGGTACATTGGGTTGGACACTGTTTACTGAGGTATCCAAAGATTGACACTTTAAGTTATTCTTTGAAAAAATCTTAAATGATTACACTCTGCTGACATGGGTATCGTTTATTCTTTGGGATATCACTGTGAGATTTGAGGAAAGGAAAGGAGAGGCAAAGAGTTTTGGGAAAGACTGGTTTGTAACAAATATCTCAGGGACTCAGTCACAGAACACAGGGACAGTCACTGGTACTGGCTTACAGAGCTTTTTTCACTCTTTTTGCCACTGGATATTTTGGCCAAAGAAGTTCTCCGAGGCAGTCCCCAAGGACCCTTCCTGGTTCTGTTTTTGTGTTAGTTTAACTTGTCTCAGTGTGTGAGTAGATAGAACATTTTCCAATACACCAAATTCAATCTGTTTAGCAGTCCAAGGAGATGGAACACATCTCAAAATGGCTTTTCTTTTAGCTATCATACAGAGTGTTCACAGAAAAAGATTGTCATCAAGGAGTAGGAAATGCGGGTTGAGAATGTCTGTCCTCCAGAGACCTTACTGTACCAAGCTGATCATCTAGCATCAAGGAAAGTGAATTCCTTTATGGGGTTAGATCAGATCCCAACTCCACTGTGAGACTCTCCATCATCAGTAGGATTTAGGAGAGTCCCCAGGTGGAGATTTCTTTGCTTAATCTTCTGATCCAGAATTTATTATTCATGTATTATTTTCATTATAATTCAGGAAGTTTCATGTTTATCTTTTTTATTTAATTCTAATTTATGATTGAAAGCTTCATGATAAAAAATTAAAAGCCCAGTATTCTATGCAGTATTCTGTCAACTAAATAGAATTAGAAATAGTCTATCTTAACACATTCATAATTAGTCTTTGAAACTAAAATTCACAAACATTTCATTGAATAGCCCAGTCTTAAATTGAAGCAAAAAATAATCTAACATGCTTACATTCTGGGTAGAGAATTCACTTCATTACAAAAGCTCCAAAGTGTATACTTCTTCCAAAAGAAAGAAATTTTAAAAGAATAAAATGAAGTCAGCCTGTCTGAAAAATGAAACAAAACTTTCAGGGACACATCTGGTTTCTCCCAGATCCTAAGCATTCAGAATCTTCACACAAAAGCCACAAAGAGACTTGGCTGATGTGGTACTCTGATGATACAACTGCCATCTATCTCATGTTTTGTCAATGGTAAGAGTACCCCTCTGCTTTAATAGTGATGTCTTTTGAATTCATTTATAAACATGTCTTTTTCTTCAAAATTGGAAAATGGAGTTTGCCAAGTTTATAATCTGTTAGTTTTCATGGGTTATAAATATAAACTAGAATTGTCTTTCTTATTCCATGCCTAGCATATAGTTCAAAAGAAATTGCTAGATTTACCTATCCCCAGTATTCATGAAATATTAATGCATTGGATTTTCTCCTGAGTTCTTCAGAAGAAATGTGAATTTTAATCAGATCACATCATACAAGAGTGTGAACAATTTTTCAACATTTTATGTTATTTGATGGAGTTTAATCTTTTTCCTTGTATAATGTCTTAAATTGCATTTATAAGGTACAAACCCACAATCCCAAAATCTCTTACTTTGATTTGTAATAGTGAACTCACAAAGGTGGAAAAAGAAATACCAAAAGAAAATTGAAGTTAAAACATAGGGCATCAACCTATATTTTATGGCTTATGATTTTTTTCTCCTCTGCTACAGAAAAATTCCT
The DNA here is from genome assembly GCA_004025045.1 of Sigmodon hispidus. Classification (NCBI taxonomy): domain Eukaryota; kingdom Metazoa; phylum Chordata; class Mammalia; order Rodentia; family Cricetidae; genus Sigmodon; species Sigmodon hispidus. The sequence goes on along the minus strand of PVIH01000377.1, from coordinate 134,442 downwards.
ACCTAATCAGAATAGGATTTTAGCAATCAAGTAACTTATAAAAGAGCTACATATTTGCCTCAACTGTTTTGGTTCTGCTATAATAAAATTAGCCTCAGACTAATTAGCTTATATACAACAGAACTCTACGTCTCACAGTTGGGAAGTAGAAAGTCCAACACTAAGGTGGCAGCAGATTTGGTCACTGCTGTAACATTACATGACAGATGAATCTAATTTTTTTTAAAAAATCATAACCATCCGGGATCTTTTGGAAGGTCTTGCTTCCTAATCCCCTCACATTGGCAATTGGAATCCAATATATAAATTTTAGGGTGCTAAAGACTTAGATTTCATATTAGTTTTTTGTTGTAAATTGTTCTGGCCTGGACATTCCGGGCCTGGAACAGAGGTTTAGTCTCACTCTCAGCCCACTTTGCCTCAAATAATCACACACAGGCTTATATTATTTTTATGCTGATTGACCTAGGGCCCAGGCATATAATTTGTTACCTTTTCTCAGAGCAGCATTTCAGCTTCTTTCCCCTATGTCTGCTGCTGTCTCCTTATTGTGTCTGTGGCAGCTCTCTTTGGAAGCTCTCTGGCATCTGTGTCTGGGGTCTGTCTCTGCTCTGAGATGTTCCTGAGTTTTCTTAGCCTGGCAGCCCCACCCACACTTCCTGTTTGCCTTTGGCCAATCAGCTTTTATTAAACTCATAGGCGGGACAAATATTTACATTACCAGCATAATGTACTACATTATGTACCTACTACAGTTTTTGATCACTGTGACTAAACACCCAAGAAAAACAACTTATAAGATATTAAATCTCTGACAGGTTTATTCTGGTTCATAATCTCTGGTGTCCCAGTTGCTCTGTTCCACTTCAAGACTGTGGCCAGAAGAACATCACAGCAAAGATTAAACAGTATAACAAAACTTCTTACCTCACTGTTGGATAGAAAAAAGAGAACTAGAAGAAAATTACAGGATGCCAATATCCTTTCAAGGTCATGCCCCAATGACCTAACTTCTTCCCACTTATCTCTACCCACTAAAGGTTCCACCAAATCCCAGCCATCAACCAGAACCAAACTTTTAGTACATGACCTTTATGTAGAAACTAAGGCTCTTATCATAGATGAGTATAGCAATATTCAATCTCAGAAGACCTATTGATCCAAAACAGTATCTGTGTGAAACTCTACCATCTGTAATTCTGTTGTGTGCTATATTTTTCTTCTTCTATTCTGTGATACTTTAGAAAATATTTCCTGTATCTGCAGGCTTTGTTCAGGTACTAAACAACAGTATTGAGATTACCTTAGTCCTGGCCAGTCACAATACGCCATTCCTACCGATACTCTGAGTCAGACAGACATACACACAGGAAATAGAATGAAGAAGTCTTGCTTGGATTTAATAGCTATAGAGATGCATGCTGCTTTATTTCTTCTGGTTATCAGGCCAAGATGGCAGGAAACTAAGTTTCCATGTGGTATCTTATTTGACCTCATGCAGGAAGCTGCTGGATATAAAAAGTAAAGATAGTATTATGTTGAGTGCACAGAAGTAACAGAGAAGGGGGAAAGAGAGAGAGAGAGAGAGAGAGAGAGAGAGAGAGAGAGAGAGAGAGAGGTGGAAATGTTCTCTGTATGCTGAAAATAAAGGAGCTGTTTTGGCCTATATCCAGCACTGTAGAAGTGGATGGAGAACCAGGTAGAAGAAGGGTGGAGTTAGCTAGTCTCCATCTGACCCCTGAAGAAGAGACATGTAAGGAATACAGGTGAGCCATGGGCTGGGACACATGGCAGATAGAATACTAGAAATGGGTTGAATTAAGATAAAAGAGCTCACTAGTAGTGTGCTTGAGACATAGGCCAAACAGTATGAAATTAATATAAGTGTTGGATTCATTTCTTTGGGGAGACAAAAGCTGCCATGTGCCAGGTCCAAACGTGTGGCCCAAATGGGCCTAGAAACTTTCTACAACAAGAGAGAGAGGACTAAAGGTCATTGTCCTCTGGATGGCTTGTTATTGTTAACTAAGTAGTACAACTTAAGAAAAGAAAACCCAGAGCCCCAGAGGAAGATCAGTTTGCTGACTTTGAGCTGAACTTGACTTGAGGAACAGAGTAGAGTGGTGATGTTCTGGAGAGAGGACTGTTGTGAAAAAAATGCAACAAAAAAACGCTAAGTCTACAACAGCATGAATCAGATCTTCTCAAAAGTCAATAGACAGATCACAAATAGTGGTGCATTCTTACAATCCCAGCATGAAGGGCTAAGCAGAAGGATCAAATGCTGGAGGCTAGCCTGGGATACCCAGCCATTTCCAGGCCAACATGGACAAAATAGTGAGAGCCTATCTCAATGTACAAACAGACATAAATCACAAGTCAATAGCTACTGCACACAAAGTACAATAGAAATGGTACGGGATCATTGCATGCATGGAGCAGTTCTAAGATGCAAAATACTACCTAGATTTTCCAGGAAGGCCTTTCCATGTAAGAAGTCTATGAGACCATTGCAGAGCTTCTGAAAAAAACAGTAAAGTGTAAAATTCAAAATAAGTAAAGAAACTCTAAGGGTCTGTGAGGAAAAATTATATGTAAATCCAAAGAAAAGCAACCACCGTGTGAGTCCTTTTCCTAATACTTCAAGAGGCATGAGTGACATCTGGAACCCAGGAATGGATCCTCTCTTGACTTCTGTTCTACTCAATCCACATCCCAGAAAATCTTTCATTATGATGAAGCTTATCCAGTGCACTTTCATTATATCACATATCACAATGTCCTACAGGTGTGGGGGTTCTATTTGTCAGAAAAGAGAATAATGGAAATGAGAAGACTAATAGTTTGAATAGTCTGGGGAACACTCCTATATTATTGTGTCATAAAAAATCCTGAAAATATGACCAAGGTAGAAAAATAAAACAGAAAATGAGGAGCCTTACCTCCTGGAGAAACAAAATCACAATAGCATCTCCTTTTCAAGGTCCTCTGTATGTGTTTAGAGGGTTTCAGAGAAGGAAGTCAAAGCTATTCCAGTAGAATACACTGACTTGAAATAAGAATCAAAGGAAGATTTTGGTGAACAGAGTTTGCTTCTGTCATGTACATTTACCTTTGCTTCTTTGGATCCACAGAACAACCAGCTAGAATACTCACTTACAACCAAAAATGATGGTTCTGTGTGCTAATGGAAATCAAATTGTTGTGCACAGATTCAATGCTGAAGACCCACCTTCCCCTAGGGCTTCTCATCCATAGTTTATGTCACTAGTCATTCTGGTAGGCTTCCTCAGTAAATCACAGGCCCCAGCACACTATGTAACCTCCTGGACTGGGACTTGCAATGAAGACTTAGTAGAAGTGAAGGAATTCAGTCTAAAGGCTACATATCCACTAACAGGAAGGCTTAGCCACAAAAGACAGTCTTGTGTCTTCTAACTTTTCTCAGAATATTTATTTGGAAACAATGTGGTAACTGTCCACATGGATTTTTAATGATCCTAGCATTTACTCATGTTTATGGTATTCCTTTAAATTTCTCCTGCCACCACCACATTCCCCACATCCTGTCTCTTTTGGAAAGTAAAATATGCTAGATCTGCTCAGAATGTACTGCCTGATAGAATAGCTGTTTTCCAAGATCTCTTCTTTCAAGTAGGTTGCCTAGACTGTACCCTCTTACAGTGCAGGTCTCCCAGACTTGGAGAGTTCCTTCCCTTCTGCCCACACAGCAAGTGTAAGTATTTCCAGTCTCCCCTTGAAGAGCAGATCTTTCTTCATTTGAATCTTCCCTTACTCTGTGAGTTCTGGCAATTTGCCAGCCCACCAATGTTTCATGGACTTTTACTCCTTCTCAGAACGAAACTAGTGAACAAGTTCTTATATTTAAGATAATAAATTTCTTTGCCTTGAAGTTAAATGAATTAAATGAAATGAAATTAAATTAGGTTATTTTATCTATGTAATGTAATATAGAGAAAGACACACAAAACAGGGCAAAGAAAGCTCAGGCATAGAAATTAAAGAAGCCATGAGGTGAGTAGTTGGAGCTACAGGTATGGAAGTCACAGCAGGGTCCGTGTTAGGTAACAAGGTGAGAGCTGGCAGCCTATGTCTTTTAACAACATGAACAAAAATATGTAATTGTCCAAGAGATTGCAGAATAAAAGTCCTGAGAAAACTAGATTTAAAAGAAAATACAAAATGGAACTGGGAAGACATACTTAAAGAGCCGGTAACTATCCCTGAAGACTATGATAAAACACACACTCTAAACACAGATGTCACTAAGGAGATGTACAAATGTATGGATGGATATCTGTATGCGTATGTCTGTATGTTTGAGACTTACTTCCATTTTGGTGACACAAATATTAGAATACTATAAAGGTCAGAAGGGCCAATGAACAGGCTACTGAGGTCACATGCCAGGAACTCCCAGAACATCACATGCACAGTCTTCTTTCACCTCCTCTGACTCTCACAGAGAGCAACCCATAGTTCACATAAAAGATTCATGTTTTCAGCTGGCCCTAAGCAGGGACCTTGTCATCACCAAGGACACCTGGATGGATTTTGTTGTTTACAATAATTTTTTTAAAATTATGGCTAAAATTGTTCTTCAAAATAAAGATGGAATAAATCTGAAATTACTTTTGAATATTTTTTTTTAAAAAGAAAGTACAAAGTCTTCTCTAGTTGTTACCTTTTACTTTATCGGTTATGCATGAAGATGTTTAAAGGGTCATTTCAGGGAGTCCTGAGCCCTGCTTCATCTCCACTATATTTGTTTTCCAAAGAGAAATTATTTTCAGCTCTCTGATTACTCTTAGATAGGGTGTTGTATTTATTTTCATATTTTTCAACATATGCTATTATTTTTGAACTTCTACATTTTTAATATGTGTTTCTTTCCTTTACAGGAGAAAGAGGCCACTATTCCACACCCACATCTTTGTTTCTCACCCAATCGATTCCAGATACAGAAAATCATTTTATACACTAATTCAACTTTACAAATACTCTTTATTAAGGCAGATATTATGTCTTGCTTGTATGGTCTCAAATTAATAACAGTCTGATCCTAACCTTTGTATAATTTTGTAAACCCATCCAAATGACCCCTTCAGTGCCACAATAGCCACTCAGTAAATTTCAAGAGCTCAGATTTGTCATGTGAATTCTCCCTTTTTCCAAGTCAGTGATGTCTCTATTTTTCCTCTGCTGCCTTCTGGCTTCCTCTGAGAGTCCCCCACCCCCTCCATCTTTCATTTTCCATCCTCTTGGGAAACAGAATGCACCATCTTAGATAGAAAGCAGCAGGGTGCTTGTACCAAGTCATTGACACATCTATTGCTACCCCCCTTAACTGTGAAATGTAAGGACTGGTTCCCTTAGGAACAGGTAGATAAAAACAGAGAGAGCCTATTTGCACCTGAAAATCTGCTTAGAGGGCCACTGAGAGTGAGGAAAAATTGCCTCTCTGTTCTCACAGCTGCTGGGATGCTGATTTAAGATGGTAACTTTCCATGAGGACCCTCCCTCCACAGCACTGGAGCCATAATCTTTCTTAGTTGCAGAAACACTTAAGCAAAGATTAATTTAAAACAACAACAGCAACAACTAAATATTATTAGTCTTGGACAAACCACAGAATTTCTCAGGATGTGTTTTTGATCATGTTTATTTATTATTCTCAGTTTTTCAAACCCATCATGAAATTGTTAAAGAGTGGTTATTGTCCCTCTGTCAGAAATATATATCATCAGAGAGTTTGCCCCTCATCCGTAGGATAAACATCAAACAGTACATTGTGGAGATAATGGAATTGGTTTTCAATCATTATTTCTACTTTTTCAAAGATTAATTCTCTTGTGGAGAATCATACATCTTTAAATATGTACAATTAAAACTTAGATAAAAATATTTATTAGATTCTTTCCTTTAGTTGCTACTTTCTGTGATTTTGTTCTAAAGCAGCACTTTATCTTGCTCTAGAGATAAAGTTTCTAGTTAAGGATGGCACCAGAACTTTTTATTGGTGTATGACACAAGTTCTTACATGTTGGTGAGTATTCTGTTACTGTGAAATAAATAACCAAGATAACCATACAGGAAAGTCTTATTTAGGTTCATGGTTTTAAAGGCTGATTTCTGTGGTTTCCTAGCCTTGTTACTTAGGAGATACAGTCATATGGTACTCAGGATGCACGAGGCAGGAGAAGATTGTTCACTGAGTCACAGTGATTGAGATGTATAGAAATGATCCAAATGATGCAAAGGCATCCCTTTCAGTTACCTAATGTCTTTCCAGAGTTCCAGGCAGGCACCAGGCTCTGGGACTTCACATACCAATGTGGAAAAACACTTTAAACAGCCATGTCAAGCTATGGTTGTGGTTGTTTTCTGTGCCTTATGATACTAAAAGGATGCTGTGATTAAAAAAAAAAAATCAAACAGAGGAACCTGAGAAGGGGTTAAGCTGAAATGTTAAGTATGATATGTTCCTCATTTTATTGTTGTAACAAACTATACAAACAGCAGTCTTTGCAAGTTAAAATTCTGAGACAGAATTCAACAAGCTAAAGTTTTTGCAGCTTCTAGTGTTATCATCAATCCACATGAGTCTGATGAATGGGTAATCGGGATTTATTAAGATATAAAATGGGGAAATATACTCACAAATACAGAACCGAGTAAACAGCTGAAGTCATCCTCAGTTCTGCCAGAGAGAGCATGCACGTAACCATTCTCTGTCTGATCACAACAAAAAGAAAGAGTGACCTCTCTCTCTTTCCTTTTAAGAGATAACATACACAGGCAAGAAGTACTGCTTCTTTCTAGTTGAATAGCCCAAGATCATGGGCAGAACGAATATCACTACACTTTTTCTTTTTGTCTAAAGAAGGTTTTAAACCTACTACAAAACTGTATACAATAAGGATTATTGGGTATTGTTCAGAAGAAATAAAGGGTAATAACATAAACAAAAATGGAACCATAACCAACAAGAACAATGTCAAGTAAAAAGCATAGTAAATGTTCAGAACACAGATAAAATTTGTTGCCTTTCCATTCCAGTTTCTAAAAGCCTGCATTTTTACTTCACCATAGTTTCATTCTTTGTTTTCACTGCTACCAATATTGGGTCTTCTGCAGCCTTACCTTTTCCCCTATAGCCATATGATCTTTTGATTATCTTTTACTGCTAAGGGCCCTTCTGTTAATGTTCAGGTTACATACATAATCCAGGCTGTGTTCCCTGGATTGAGGTGAGCTAATTTACAACTTAATGCTATCTCCAAGCTTGCTTGCCTCTTGCTATGTACATATTTGTAGATTTCTGACATTAGAACATGAATATTTTATTGTAATAGTATTCAGTCAGTTGTAGATGATGTTAATCTAACACAGTTAAAAGGAGAAAAGGAAGTGCTTCTTTCACAAACTTCAATATGGGTTCCTAGGGAATCACAAGACACTTATCAAGAGGCCAAAGGCAAGAACAAGGTGGTGACCAGGAGGAAGCTTCTGGAACAAACATATGATGATGCTTAAAATTATAGTCAGATTTTGTAGATATTTACCAAAAGCATCTGTAAGTCAAAGCTTTTTGTTTTAGTTTAGTTTGTTTTGTATGAAACAGTGTCTGACTATGTGTCCTTGCTAGTCTAGAATTCTCAGTGTAAATCAAGTTGGCCCCAACCCACAGAGACACATATGCCTCTGTCTCCTGAGTACTAGGACTAAAGACAAGTTCTACTGTAGGTGGCATTCACTCTTTCTGAATGGTGCATAATATATAGAAGGAGTTCATTTAGAGAAATGAAGATTTCCACAATATCTGTCATGTTAAACTCGTTTTTTTTTTCTTTTGGAGCCAATAATTTTTAAAATGCAATCTATTATTATCATCCAGTACTGTAAGGAAATGCCATACTAAACTATTTCAGACATCTAAATATCCAGAGAGATATCCAAGATGGTCATTAAGACACATGGCAACCCATCTGTTTGCCAGAGGAAGTCTCTATGAAAGGATGCTTAAGTCTGAATGTAATTCTGTGCACTAAGACAGGGGATCCTGTTTATTCTAAAACCTCTCAAGTTACTACTGTATTGTATGTTAATATTCCACATGCACTTTTAGAAAAGTGATCATTGCTTTAATGAAAGAATTTGTGTGGTATTTTACAGCACAAATTATTACCACCTTAGGGAAAGCAGCTACTTTTTGTCTTTTAACTCTTAATACGGAATGGCTGAAACAAATTCATCTTGAATCTCGTTCTGAAAATTAAAGTCTTTAAAGTAACTACTAGACTATTAGAGATGAATATGTCATCTGATATTCATACAGAGATATTAATATAGATACTATTTATATAAATATTTAGTTTTCACATACAGATATTCATATAGAGAATAAAGAAGTTTATCAAAACTGGCAATTAGCCTCTACAGATTTTGATACCGAACATCACATCTACCCATTAATTTAATGACAGAAATAAGTTTAGGAGAACCTTTAAAAATTCCTGACCCTTTCTAACTTCTTCAAAGCATCCTACAAATATTCCCTGACTCCACCAAAATCAATGAAATCTAAAGTCAGACTCACAACTCATTCATGAGGATTGTATCTGGAATATAGTGGGTCCCCAAATATACATTCTGATCAGTGATTGAGAACAAATACAAAGCAGGTGCAACAAGGGGAGTCTCTAGTATTACATCCATTTATGGAGTTAGGTACTCTTGAAACACATTTTCAAATCACCTCTCATTTGTGCACTTTGAAGAATCAATCACTTTTTTCTGTCTCCATCCATAAAAATGTTAATACATAACTATTGTAAAATGAGAGAGAGAGAGAGAGAGAGAGAGAGAGAGAGAGAGAGAGAGAGAGAATAAAAGAGCAATTTTGTTCAAATAAATGATTCATGAACACAGGCCTGTCATCACTGTTTGTATTTGCAAAAGCATTATTTCACATTCTTCATTCTCTCTAAATTTCCCTCTGCCGTTCTATTTTTCTATCATAAACGTGTGCATACACTCTATGCACTTACTAAGTAAATATATATATATTGAGATTAATAAATAATTTTATAAGGAATAATATTTGAAATGTATCTATTATAATATTTCAGTGCTAGTACAATTTATATGATGAATAATTTTATTTAAGCTCTGCTTGTATTAAAAATGATGCTGGTTATGGCTGGCAATGTTCTGTGCTCACATCCTTTTGCATTAATATTTTTATCATGAGAAAAAAATGTGTGATGTTTTTGCCTCAACCTAGGCCATCATTTAAATCTTTGGCACACTGCCAAATTCTTTGTCACACAGGTTTCATTGATTTACAGCTCTTACAACAGTGGATTTTGACAGTCAGACACAGAGTCTTTCTGTCTCATTAAAGACTAATTTTTAATCTCATATGTTTTATATGGTATCTTATTAATTCATGATCTTAGCATCAGTAGTTGTTTTAAAAATAATATTTATCTTATAAACGTATGGGTGTTCTGCCTGCATGTATTTCTGCATACCATGTGTATGACTTCTGCCCACAGAGGCCAAAAGAGGGTATAGGATTATTGGAACTGGAGCTATAGATGGTTGTAAGCAACCATGTGGGTGCATGGAACTAAATTAAGTTCTCTGAAAGAACAGCAAGTGCTCTTAACCACTGATCCACCCATCACTCCAGTTCCAATTGTTCATTTTAATAAACAAAATGTAAAACTCTTAAGTCAGACTATAATTAGTTGTTTTTGACAATGCATACTTCTAGCTTATAATTTAAGGCCTTATATATTAGAGTAGATAAAAGTATTACAAAATCCAGAATCTAAGATTCATAATTGTTTGATTCAATGAAGTTTCTTTGGGGCCCAAATGTCTTTGTGATGTTACTGTGTTTTCACCCTTTTATTAATATCTTCTTCTGGACATAGGCAGGGAGAGTGTATGGAACACATGAATTGTCTATTAATAAGCTTTGGCCCAGTAGTTAGTATGAATTACAATTGTTCATATTTCACCAGCAAGAACAAATGCAATGGGCACACCTCGTGACAGGCAGATGGTGGTTTCAGTCTCTAAGTTACTACCTCCTAATTATAAGCACACACTCTCATAGGTAAAACAAAATTTAAAGAGCAAATAATATAACGTGTTTTTGTAGGTATTTTTTTGCAAAGTTGTTGAAGTTTCATGAAGTTAAACCAATCACTGTTTTTGTTTGCATATATGTTTGCATACATGAATGTGCCTGTATTCCTGTGTGTGTACATGAGTATGTGTGTATGCACATGAAGGCCAGAGATTGACACTGGATGTCTTTCATTATAGCTCTGCAGTCCATTTAGGGATCTTCCCACTGAGTCTGGCGCTCACTAATTCAGCTAGTCCAACTGGCTAGCAAGCTAAAGAACTTCTTCTCTCAGCACCTGACTCTAGAGATATAGGCAAGTGCCCCTGAGCCCAGCTTTTAGGTTTGCTGCTGATTGGCTAGTAGCTGGGCAGGAAGAGACTGAATACAAAAGAGTAGGAGAATTCTGAAAAGAGGAAGGGTGGAGTCACAGAGTGGCAGGCAAACACAGAGAAGCAAGATGAGAATGCCATACTGAGAAGTACCAAGCGATGAGGCTAAACATAAATGAGAATAGAATTATGAGTTGACTTAAGTGTAAGAGCTAGTTATGAATAAGCCTGAGCTATCACCTGAGCATTTATAATTTATACTCAGCCTAAGTGGGTTATTTGGGACCAGCCAGTTGGGACAGAAAGTGTTAGTTCACAATGGTACTAGGTTATTATTGTGTTCTGTGCTTAAAAGTTTCTGTTTGTTGGTTTGTTTATACATGTGAATGTGTATCATGTCTCTCTGTGTATCTGAAGTTTCAATATATGTTTCTGTGTATATGTTTGTGTGCATGCATATGATTGTGTGTGTAGTATGTATATTTGTGTATGTGTATATCTGGTATGTGTATTTGTGTGTATATGTTTTTGTGTGTGTTTGAATGTGTGTATGTAGTGTATTCCATGTTTGTGACTGCAGTGTGTGTGTGTGTGTGTGTGTGTGTGTGTGTGTGTGTGTGTAGTATGTAAAGGTCTAATTAAAAGTCTCATCTCACTAGCGGTATCAAACCAAGATTTCTTATCTAACATGAAATCCTGACTTGCTCCCTATGAGTACTGAAAAATGTTAAATATAGTTTATAATTTCTGGGCCCTTTCTAAGCATAAAAACATTTTCTGTAAAAGCAAACTAAATTTGATGGTATAATTAGAGAGAAATCAATTACTTTAATTCCCTAATTTGACTTGAAGATATTAATGGGAGGTGTTTCTTATTCTATAATTACCTGAAACATTTTACAGCCAGGCTCTAAAAGAACTTAAAAAAAATAGATCAGATAAGCACATTCTTGAGCTTCGAGTATCAGTCATTTTTCAATTTTAAAGCGTGTGCTTTCCTAATTCTACTTAGCTCTTTTTTTTTTTAACATTTGCTCTTTATTTTACATACAGACCAGTTTTCCCTCCCTCCTGTTCTCCAGTTTCTTCTTCTCAGCTTCCATCTATACCCCCCTCCTCATCCACTGAATCCTTCTCCATCTCCATTCAGAAAGGATCAGGTCTCCCATGGAACATCCAATTGAGTATAACTGAGCTCCTTCCCCTAGATAAAGGCTGGGCAAAGTAATCCAGCATGGGGAGCAGGTTACTCAAAACCAGCTAACCTAGGCACAGGTCCTGATCTCACTGTTAGGAGCCTTACCAAGCTACCAACTGTTTATATACTTGCAGAGTGTCTAGGTTGGTCCCAAGCAGTCTCCTTAACTATTGGTCCAGTCCATGTGCTCCCACAAGCTCAGGTCAGCTGTCTCTGTGGGTTACTCTATCATGACCTTGACCCCTTTGGTTAATAACAATCCCTGCTCTCTTTCTTCAGAAGGACTACAGAGCTTGATCCAGTGCTTGGGTCGGTGTGGATCTCTTCATCTGCTTTCATCAGCTACTGGATAAAGGCTCTGTGATGACAATTAGGATAGTCACCAACTGATTACTGTAGATGGCCAGTCCAGGCATCCTCTCCACTATTGCTGGGGGACTTAGCATAGGTTATCCTGCTGGATTTCTGAGAGTTTCTCTGGTACCAGGTTTCTCCCTAGCCCACATCATGCCCCCAAATTGCCTTCTGCACCCAACCTGCCCAATCCACTCCCTAAAGTTAGCTCCCCCTTTCCACAGTTTACCCAGGAGATAACTTCTAATTTATCTTTCCTAGGGAAATTCATGCATCTCTCTTTGGGCCCTCTTTGTTATCTAGACTCTCTGTGGCTGTGGATTATAGATTGGTTATCCTGAAGTTTACTCTTAACATCCACTTATGAGTGAGAACATACCATGTTAGTCTTTCTGAGTCTGAGTTACTTCATTCTGGATGATATTTTTTAGTACCATCCATTTGCTTATAAATTTCATAATATTATTGTTTTTGTACAGCTATGTATATGTACCACCTTTTCCTTATCTATTCATGGGTTGAAGAGCATCTGGGTTGTTTTCAGGTTATGGGTGTTATAAATCATGCTTCTATGAGCATAGTTGAGCAAGTGTCCTGGTGGAATGATTAAGCATCCTTTGGGTATATGCCCAGACTGGTATAACTGGATGTTGAGGTAGATTAATGCTCATTCTTCTGAGGATCTGCTATATTGATTCCCAAGTATCTGTACAAGTTTGTACCTACACCAACAGTGGAGGAGTGTTCCCCTTATTCCACATCCTGCTCACTACGCATAACAGTCCTAATTCAGAGATCTTTGGTGAATTAGAGTCAGAGAAGTTATTAGACCCAGGAAGACTTCAACTTACTGGCATTTTGCTTTTTAATGTCTGTGAACATATATTTTTTGCCTTTGTAGTAGTTCCCATTTCAACCTTTAATAACATTTTGATATGATGATGATTTTTTAAAATTTGTATAGATGTATGTGGGTGTGTGCACATGAGTACAGGTGCCCAGAACAACTAAAAAGACCAGATCACCTAGAGATGCAACTATAGATCACTGTGAACTGCCTGATGTGGGTGCTAAAACTGACCTCATGTCCTTGGAAGAGCATCAGGTACTCTTAATCCTGAACTTCTCTCTAGTCCCTCAATTTTAACCTTTACTGGACCTTCTCCATATTTACCTAAATCTCTAGTGATTGGGGCTATGTATATTTCAAAGTAGAACCTACTAAAGCCTTAAAGTAATTAAGTTAACCAGAAAATACAACACACTATATATCTAGTAACAGAACAGGCTGAATCTGTTCTATTTTATCAAAAATGAAAATGTTTCATACTTTATAACAGCAGCATCAATACTCTACAGTGTAACTAAGTTAATAACAGAAATATTAGCAAAACAAAACAAAACAAAAGGTCACAGTGAAAACAAAGGATAAAAGCCAATGGGAAAAGATTAGTTAGTGTTAAGTTACAGTCTAGTTGTTAAAACAATAACAAGTAACATTGCCAAAAAATACATGAGAACCCTCAGGACTTGGTGGCACTTCTAGTGAATTCTTCCAAGTATGTAGGTTATTATTAACCCAACATACTTCTAATTCTAAGAGCTTAGAAATCATCATTAGAAAGGAACATTGCAGGCAAAAGTTTCTAATGAATGAGAACATGTAAGTCATTAACAAATATCTTTAAAAAGAACAATATACACAAAGTTAGTTTAACATTTTAAAAACTAATGTAATTCAGAGTATTAAAAGAAAAATAAAAGTTGATCATATCAATAAGTACAGAAAGTAAATAAAATATAAAAATAATATTTTCCAAAACACTCTTGGCACACTAGAGTGTTTTTATGAAGACAAAATCTTTGCCAAAATATCTAAGAAAACAGGATACTTGATACTTAATGGGTTCAATGTGTGATATTGAAGGTTTTCTTCTGAATTTGAAAATAAAACTAGCACTATTGAATATTCTATTGGAGGTCAACATTTTATTGGAGGCTTTTGACAACACAATAAAACAAAAACAGGAAAAGAAAATCTAGTGATAAATGAAGGAGTAAAATCCTGTCCACTTTGATTTGCTGGGTTTACTTTTTTTATTTTATTATTATGAACAAAGAAATCACACTTTCTATCCTTGTATATCCTTATTCAAGGTTCCTTCCCCCTCCCACCACATCAGATCATTCTCTCTTCTCTCCACAACTCCCCATCCCCTCCCTGGGCAAGTGGCTGGCAGTCCCAAGGTCCCACTGTCCCAATATTGCTTAGTTCAGTCTCCACTCCTGGCAGATCCAGTTTTCTTCCCCCAACCTCAAGACTGAGTCAGAAGGGGAGAGAGGGATTCAAGGAGTAAGTCCAAGGTGTTTCTGATTCCAAGCTGTTTAGTGGTTGTGGTTTGCAGCTCGGGCATGCTTTGCTTTTTTCTTGTTTGTTTGTTTAGAGACCACTAATGAGTGAGTACATCCCCTGCTTATCTTTCTGTGTTTGTGATACTTCACTGAGGAGGATATTCCACAAGTCCATTTATTTGCCTGCAAATTTTAGGATATCATTTTTTTCTTACTGCTGAGTAGTACTCCATTGTGTAGATGTACCACAGTTTGTTAATCCAATTCTTCAGTTGAGGGGCATCTAGGTTGTTTCCAGGTTCTTGCTATTACAAATAAAGCTGCTATGAACATAGTTGAGCTAATGCTTTTGGAGTGTGACTGTGCATCTTTAGGGTATACTCCCAGAAGTGGTATTGCTGGGTCACTGGGGAGATTGATTCTCAGTTTTCTAAGAAACCGACATACTGCATTCCAAAGTGACTGAACAAGCTTACACTCCCACCAACAATGGAGGAGTGTTCCCATTGCTCCGCATCCTCTCCAGCATAGGCTGTCCTCTGTGTCTTTTATCTTAGCCAGTCTAACAGGTGTCAGGTGGTATCTCAAAGTTGTTTTGATAGAGCCAACCAGTGTCATCACAGTGCTGCTCTGCCTCATTTCTCTGTTGTTACCTTCATCTCCATCTCTGTAGTCAGATCAACCATAATTTCATTGATGTTTGTCACATATAGATTTTCTACTTAGAAAAGGTATCTGCTGTGTTCTTCATTATTCACCTTTACAGCTTATAAGATCAAAATTGTAGGCACATTCTCTTCCACTACATGGAAAAAATTATTTAGAAAAGCTTGAATAGATTTGCCTGGGTTCTTTATCTGCCCAATAGGACAAGTTGTGTTAATGATACGACTCAGCTCTGTAAAGAGGCTACAGGACGGCTTTGCTGGCTGAAGATCCAACCAAAGGAATGTGCAATAAGGGAGATAAATCTAAATAGAGACAGTGATAGAGACTCAAGTGGACAGTGCCTTAGCAATGTGGGAAGTGACAACCACACCCATTTCCCTCTGTAACAGAAGAGCATATTGGTCATTTGGGCACAGTTAGAGAAAGCTGGTATTGGATACCCAGTAGCACCAGGCTGTCCCTGTATGGCTAGACCATGTTTTCTTTATTAATTTATCCATCAGTAGAATATAAGTTGTTAGAGCTAAAGGTTTAAAGTCACAGAGAAAGGCAGAGTGAGATTTTTGGCAATTAGAAAGTGACTGAAGCTTTTGAGTTGTAGTATCAGAAAAAAGCAGATACCTAGTGGATGAGCCCCCTAGAACACTTTCGAATTCAGCACCGTACAGCAACTTGAGTGAATACGAGTTATGAGAAAGATTGCTTAAGTTGAGTGATTATGATTACAGAACAGTGTTATCGAATTCAAAGTTGGCTAGCAAAGCCAGGGCTCAGAAACAAGGACTCAGCTGAAAGAACACATGTACTTTGCTACCTTGTACTTTCTTTTTGTGTAAGCCTGAGCTCATGCATGCTCTTAAGCACTGACAGAAACTAAGGACATCAAATTCCCTGCCTGGTCTCATCCACCAAGAACCCAGCTAAGTACAAGGATCACGTGACAGAAAGTGAAATATTTGGGGCTTTTGACACATTTTCAGTGACTAACCACTTTTTCCTTCTGTGTTCCCTTCTGACTCTTCCTACTGTGTCCACAATTGGAAAAAAATGGAAGAAAGTTGTTATTTAATCAAACTATAAATCAGTATATGAATTGGGGGAAATTTATAGCCAGGAAGAGAGAAATAATTCATTCTTAATTGTCATGTAATTATGTGGACAGTATCTATGTTGGAATCTAAGGAAATTGAGATCCCCAGGAGATTCTTTAGCTTACAAGAGTTGGAATGATTTCATTTTGTCCTGTGTGCCTACTGATTTCTTGACTGCAAACAAGCAAGAAATAATGAGTGGGGTGCTTTGGCTAGAGAAGGAGAGGGATCCTAATGAGGTGAAGCTGGGCATAGTTTTGAAAGAAAGCACTGCCTTGAGTTCAGATGCAGAAGAGAAAAGTCAGCCAGCAGGTCTTGACCCCAAAGAAAGTAAGTGTGAGTTTGAGGTTGACCTTTGCTCCCTTGCATGCCTGCTTTGTCCTTTTACAGATTTTACCGGGGAAATTACAGGATCCAGGCCTTTGGGGAGCTTCAGAATTAAAATGTTATGAACTCTTCACCCTTTTGCCAGACATGTCCTAGAGAATCCACTGAACTCCTTTTAACCGTGGTAATAAAATTGCAGTCTAAGAGATTCTAGTGTGTCAGGAAGCAGATCTTGAAGGAAATGAAGGGAGAGCAAGTTTGAAAGCACAATCAAGTAGAGGCACTTGAACTCCATATTAATACTGTTAGCTAGGGAATGGAAAGAAAGAGGAGAAGAGAAAAAGAATGACAGGTAGAGCTTACATAGGGCTTGTTGGAAAGTTTTTTTTTAATAGTAAATGAAACTGGAAACTTCAACACAATTCAGAAGTTTTAGTCTTTACACAATGTTAAGGAGAAAACCTGGAAGGCAAGATGACTGGGGGAGGTGGGTGAGTTTGAGGTAATGGTGACACATTCAAGAAGAAATGTCCAAAAGAATGATGGGAATAAGCTACCAAGTAAAGAAAACAGGCTAGAGACAAACAGGATGTTACATCATCTACAGAGGAGAGACACACGAATACTTACTATCTGTTCCTCCTCATACAGATATTTCTGATGTCATCTCTAGAATTTGAAAGTTGCTCATAATACACTTCCTGTTTCCTCGGGTAATATTATATCCCTCTGTGGTCTTTGATGAAGTTGAAGATCAGATAGTTAAAATTTTTCTTAGTTAAAATGGAAGGTAAATTACATATGATACTATGAAATCACAAGGATAAGGTAGATGATAGAACGTTTTCTTAATTTGCTAAATAGAAATAGACTAGGTATTATAATTGTAATTCTTGCCTGATAGCTGTTTTGTTATATGTAATTTTAATTGAGAACTTCCTTTTTGATTAGACAGAAAAGGGGAAGTAATGTGGGATGTCTGTCTGTATGCTGTCAATTACCATTGGATATTAAAGTACTGTTTTGACCTATGGCAAAGCAGCTTATAGGCAGGCAGGAAATCCAAGCTTAGATAAAGGGGAAGGAGGGCAGAGTCAGATAGCGACATTGTGGCTTGTAGGTAAGCAGCTACGATCCACATGGCAAGACATAGAATAGTAGTAATAAGTTAATATACAAAGCTAACTAACAATAATCCTAAACCATAGGCCTAACAGTTTGTAATTAATGTAAGCGTTTGTGTGATTATTTGAGACCAAGCAGCTGCGGGTGGTCTGGACCTCAGAGCTAGGTCAGGCCAGAAACTCCTGGCTACATCCTTCTGTTTCAAATGCTGTGTCATCTACACAGGCAGATCACTATGCTGGTTTTGAAATGGAAAGGAAACGACAGTGTTGATATTAATAGGCCCTGAACACTCCTACTAAGGACTGCCTGTGAGTAACTATTAAGTTATACAATATTAAGTAGAACTGACCAATCTTTTCTTTTTCTTTTTTTTTTTTAAATTAACTTTATTTTATGTGCATTGGTGTTTTACCATGAATGTCAGGGCCCCCAGAACTGAAGTTACAGACAGTTGTGAGTTGTCATGTAGGTCCTGGGAATTAAACCCTGGGTCTTCTGGAAGAGCAATTGGTGCTCTTAATTGCTGAGCCATCTCTCTAGCCCTGACCAGCCTTTTCTTAAGGCCTTCTGAATAAAGAGATGCTTCAATGCGCTGCAGCCAGATACTTTATTATTTCTCTAGCCTGACATCCTGTTGGCATTTCCTGATGCAGTTAAGACATCCTGTCCTCTTCCACTGGGTGGGGGGAAATGGGGACAAACTCCCTCTGTCATGAAGAAAGTTTCTTTATAACCTTTTGTTATGACATGTGCAATATCTGTCATTAGTCATCATCTTCCTATAACATAAGACATCTGGATATAAACAAATAAGTATCTGTTACATTTTAATGTAAAGAAGTTGAAAATAAACAGCTTCAGAGGGTGGCTAAACATGAATATTTATGTCATACATTATCTTTTATACTCTTTATCTTTAGAAAGTGTGTGTGTGTTCTTGCTAACCTAGAGTGTAATGTCAATATTGTATCCAAAAATATAATGTTGATACTTTAGCACAATTTAAGTGGCTGGGATAGCAATGCTTACTTCCTTGTCCAGCATCTTCATGAAAACTTGTAGAAATTAGAATTCTTTATGTAGAATTCTAATTTCTACAAGACTCTTTGATAATCTTTAGCAATCAACCTAACTTTTGGATCTTGAAGATGTAATATCAGACTTCTGAGGAAAACTACCCTGATAAGGAAAGAAAGAAAACAATCCATGTTGTGTTTTTAAGGAAGCATTAAAAAGAATGATGTGGATGGTGCAGAAAGGAAGCTCTACATACAGCCCAAAATCAGGGAAAAGAATTGACTATTGCAGAGCTTCCCACAGAACATAGCTTTGTTTGTGCAACTGGCTTCCATAATATTCACTTTCAAACTTTGTCTCTGTCTATGTGCCTGGCTGCCTTGCTATATCTGCTTATCTATCTACCTGCCTTTCATCACTCTGTCTGTCTGTCTGTCTACCTATCATTTACCTTTGTCTGCCTGGCCAATCTGTAACCTAGTCTTTCCTTTCTTTCCATCTATATGTCAGTGAAAAATATAAAAAGAAAATTATAAAAACCATAAGTTTATGTCAACATTATTCACCAACTTGGCTTCAATGTTTAAAATTATCATAGAAATAATTTGTATATTAGATTATTGTTAATTACAGGAGTTACTCTTGAGTGATTAATGACAAAACCCTTTCAATTTTTATAAATACAAAAGTGCTTAAATTATAAGTGGATTGTAATATTTCTGAGTTGATATGCGCCAAAAATAAACACCTCAGACATACAATAATCTCTAAACTTTCCTAACTAATTTAAGGACTTCTCAGTGCACATGTGGTATATGAAAATATTTTCCTGTGCATGGAAGAACAACTGAATTGTGGAATCCAATTCGAGTACACACTGGCCAAAGCATCAGGCACTCATTTGTACTTCCTCATGCATTCCTTAACCTTTAGTACAGAAAACTGGCTAAGCTGATAAGAAAAGATTTGGACCTCAAATAGTAGAGACGACCTGTTTTCAATATTTACTTTTTTTCACAATTTCAGGAAACTGTGATAACTTTCAAATCATTCACCCCAAAGTGATGAACTCAAGGCTCTACTCACAGCTTGGCCACTATCTCTGAGATAATTTACTTCAGCCTATTTTTCCAAAGACAATAAAGTTAAGAAAATTTGACAACTACCATAAATCTATACACACAAATTCCCCAGGCAGTTTATACCTTCATCTTATGTTTCAGAAATAAACAGGGTAGGGATGTAGATCAGTGTTAGAACATTCCTTATCATATGTCAGGGCCTGAATTCCAACTGAAAAACTGGTGTGTGTGTGTGTGTGTGTGTGTGTGTGTGTGTGTAGAACACATTGAGGATAACGTACAAATAAAACAAGACTTATATCAGTCTGAGTTTACCGTAGTTTGCCTGCCATTTTACAGTGAGCCTGCTCCACATGCTGATAGTATGCAACATGTCCTCTGGCAGTACCCTACTATTTTCTCAAGAGAGAGTGTGTCTGTTTCACCCCTTTGTTAATCTAACTGTTTTGGGACTAAGGATAGAGTGTTAATTTTATAGTGGTTCCAATAAAATACCCACCTACACTTGGCATCCAACATAGGGAATCTATATCCACATAAGGCCTGAGAAAGCTTTAAAAAGATAGAGTTCAGAACACAGAATCAAATGTAGTTTTCTTTCTGGTGACTAAGGTTTCGGGGATAGGCTCAGTATACAGAGATTGCCTGAAGGCTGGAGCCAGCTGCCAGCATCTTTTATTCAACTGAGCCATACCAGGTGGCTGATATGGCAGTATTCAAGATTTATGTCATGTGACCAGAGAACACTACAGATTTCCAATAAAATGAAAAAAAAACTCTAAACAGATTACAAGGTGTTTTAAGACTATACATAGGCTTAAGAACGAAAAAAGAAGTATATAGACAAACATAGAAACATAATTTAAAAATAAGTCTTTAAAGAAAAAAATAATAATACAAATAAGCCATGTAGAGATGAAAAATACACAGGGAGTCTGGATCCTGTATAGTATTGTACTGACTAAAATTTTCAGTTTCTGATAAACAAACAATAGGTGTTGAGAGAGAATGGATCATGAAAACTGCTAATTTAAACCAACCTATGTATTTTTAAAATGTCTTAACTTTAAAATAAAAGTCAAAAAGTATTTCCACAAAAAACAAAAGCTATGAATTTGCTCAAGGTTAAATAGGGGAAAATCCCTTGAAAATCCTGGCTACTGACATTAAAAAAAAAAAGGCTACAAGATATATGATGTATACTTTGCCTGCTAAAACATAAAACAAAAAAAAAATCACCTTTGGCTGATTTGTGTAGAACACATAGTCTATACTTGTATTAATGCTGAAATATATGTTACCTTTAAAAGTTTATTATTTCCAGAGCAAGGGGATCAAACACCAATAAAACAAATGTCCCAGGTGACCAAACATCTCCAAGTGTCTCTGTTGCACTTTCCTCAGAGCTGAGCCTTGAAGTGTACAGAAATAATCTTTCTGTACACTTCAAGGCTACTGGATAATATGGTCCAGCCTCACAGATTACTTCAGCCAGAACTTAACTATCATCCTGATTTTTTCAGAGTACTCCAAAGGTGTCAGTGCCCCCAGCTAACAAAAAGCAGTCCAGAAAAAACAATGCTCACATTCCTAAGAAATGGGGTAATGTTTTTTGGCCATTTGATGGGATATATATATATATTTGTCATCATTTGGAGGGAGTGGTTACAAGTTTTTATTGGTCGTGGTGAGAAAAAAAGATAAAAAAAGAGTTATACTCAAGAATCTCTGTCTAAAGGATAAAAAGTGGATACGGTATAAAATATTGAGATAAAAGGGTAGATTATTAAATCTACTTTAATTCAAAAATCAACTATTAATCTTAAAATATTTTACATTAGTTTGAATTTTTGTTTATTAATATAAATTTAAAGTTATTCTTGCTATAATGTATGTATGTTTCTGCACTTGTTTGGGGGGATTGTTCTTATTCAGCTCATTTAAAAATGTAATGTATAATTAAAAGATACAGGTTAGTAGTTAGTCATCTATAATCAACTTGTAGTCAAATTAGGTATGTTTCAATAGGTTAAACAGATATATTTATATGGATAGATGGTCTTCAAACAATTCAAAGACCTACAGAAAATGGCATTTAAGATGTTTGATAACCTAAGGTTTTTCATGACAGTGAGACTTGTCTGCTCCCAGAAGCACCAATCTACTCCAGAGAAGACAATGGGCATTGAAGAAACTCCATATGGAGTTTACTTTCTTTGTGGCAAAAGCTATCCATTTGGCCAAGTAACAGTAAGTGTACTGTTAGCAGTTATACTGTTCAAACTGTATAAACAGAACACAAAAGAAAGTATCCTTCAAAATTCTCCACTTCACAAAAAGTGTCTGTCAGATGTTCTAGGCCCATAGGCCAGAGATGAATGCCCAAATGTTGAAGAGGAACTTTGGGTGATAATTTGTTAGGTAATATTTGTTATCCTTTGTTAGGTTTACTCAGAGGGAAAAAGTTGGTGCCGTGAGGGGCTCAGGGACTGAAGCCGAGGTTGGGTTATATTTACCTTAACATTAGAAATATTACATCCTTTTGGGGTTTTTGATGACGTTAAAAACTAAATAGTTAGACTTATAGTTTTCCTTAATTATGATAAAAAGTAAACTAGGCATAAAACTTTAGACTCACAAAGATAGATAATATTTTCTCTAAATTTGCCAAATACAAATGGATTGGATATCATACTTATAACCTTGTTTGTTAACTATTTTTTTATATAGCTTTACTATATTAAAGTTAAAAAATTTCTTTTTAATTAGACAAAAGGAGAAAATTTTGTGAAATAATCTTTCTGTACACTGTGAATATGTGTTGCTCTCATTGATTTAATAAAGAACTAAATGGCCAATAGAGGCAACATGAAGTAGGTAGTAACAAGCCTAAGCTATCAGTTGATCTTTTAACATTAATAAGTCTCCATGTTGTTTATTGGGGAGCTGGTTGTCCCAACAACAACAAGAACAAAGACAAAAGAAAAAACAAAAAACTTGCCTATGGGCTGGAAGAGGGAAGAAATACATCTGAACTGAATATGTACATCTTCTTGTCATTATTTCCTCAATTTCACATTTACATATCAGTATTATTAGGACATCACAGTTTGCAGGAGAAAAGGACAGCTTATCATTTCTCTCATTGAATCTCCTTTGATTATTTTGTTATAACCACCCCTGACTTCAGTCATCATTTAACAGTGCTGCTTTTAGAGTAGCCTACTTTAGTTTTATGAAGATTATTTTAATGCTATTAAGTTTATTTTCCCAGTTAATATATCAATCTGAAAACTGTTTTGAGTGTATTTTACAGATGCAGGGTTAAGGCAGAGACTTATGACTATAGCCAATGTTTATGTTTGAGAATTGATTTATATGGTCAGTGTTTATAATGGGAAACGCCACTTTTCAAAGATCACACGTTCAGAAATCTCCATTACACATTCTTTATCACTATCATACAGTAGCAATACAACTGTAAAACATCTCAATACAAATTGTGAATAACTATCAGTTTTCAAAAGCCATTATTTCTTTATAACCTCATAATGATTCTTTGATATAAAGTGAACCACTGCATCTCACTCCTCCTGACAAGTTTTCAAACCTTTAATTTGACTCTTTGCTCCATGAAAACAAGTATTAGGTATCAATGTGTAAGTTTTAAAAGGTCTAAGTAGGAAGGAGTGTTTAAGAGCTAAATGTCACGGTTTTTTCTCCCATAGACTTGGAACAAAGGCATTAATTAATAAGGAATGAGAAATTCCACACTTTCCTACCAGGACTCCTACTGCAAGGAAATGGGTTTACTGAACTATGAGTAAGCAATCAATTATCTTCTTCCTTGATGAGATTCTTCAACAAAGTTTTCCCTGACTTTTCCTCACCTGATTTTGGGTAAATGGGAGTATTAGGATGAAGCAATTATCCTCCCGGCTGGGAAGGATTAAATATCCTGGATTAATATTTACCCTAACATTAGAAAGTACCTCACTGGAGGCTCTGTTAGAGGGAAACACCCAGCCACCCTGACTGGGGCCCCAGTAGCCAAAGCCACTCTTCCGGAAGCTCCGCCCACTTCAGATCAGGTTTTCACCACGCCCCCTCACCAAGAACCCAGAGCTGACAGAGTACTACATTTCCCAGAATGCAATTAAACCTCATTGCAGGGCGCCTAGAAGTGTCAGGTGACGACATAAACCGGCGCGGTGTTTAGACTCCTCTGATGTCGTGGCGCTCAGAGGGAAAAAGTTGGTGCCGTGAGGGGCCCAGGGACTGAAGCCGAGATCGAGTGACCCTGGTCCTTTCCTACCCACTCCTCCTCGCCCGCCTTTCCCTCTCCTGGCAGGATGAGGCGTGCAGGCCTGGGTAAGAACAGGGCTGAGATTCGAAGTTTGGGGACCCTAGGACCTGCGGAGGCGGGAGGAGGGGCGTGGGGGGAATCTACTGGCCTTCTGTCAAAGACTTCGGGGTTGGAAAGCGAACTGTTGGGACTTATTGAAAGAGGTGCCAAGTGCAAGAGCACCATTTGCCCCAGATCCGAGCGGTTTCCTTAAGTTTAAGTTAGAGGAAAGTTTATATGGTAGGTTTCACAGAGTGGTGAAGTAGTAGTAGATTTTTGTTTATGTGCTAGTTTAGGAAGTAACTTGTTTCCCAAGCCTTGCTCTGGTTTTTTTTTTTTTTTTTCTTTCTTTTTCTTTTTTTTTTTTTAAAAAAAACTCATTATTGATCTTACTTTTCTTAGAAGTGGCAGATAGAGAGGAGAAATGTAACTCTAAGCTTGCTAATAATGCTATGTTAGTTTGGTTACAGCGAGTTACAAAGGTAAATTTGCGTGTCACTATTGTTGAAGTCCCAGTTGTAAAAGGTCTGGGTCAAAGGCGATTTACTTGGAAGGTTTTTGACCTAGACCTTGTCCCACTGTTAAGGCAATAGACAGTGATAAGTTTTGATGACTTAACACTTATTCTTGTCTTTATAAATCAGGAGAAGTAATAACAAAATAATTAGAATAGCATTTTCTGGTTCAGAAGTTCTCTATTAACATTTTTTTGTTTTGTTTTATTTTATTTTTAGAAGGAAGAGCTTGAAAAAAATGAATGAAACATTGAAAAAGATGTTACCATTCTGTCTTAAGTTGGAAAAATGAAAAACCTTATGTTTTTTTTAAAGTTTAAGTGTTTAAAGCCAGTGAATGAACAAACACTTTAGACACTTTTGCAACCCAGAACTCACTGCTTGGTATGAATTTTGACTATATGAGAAGGAATACAATACTCATGACAGTGCACAGAGATAGTGGTATTTTTATAAGGTTGGTTATAGGAATTGAGAGTAGGTAATTTAAAAACACAGAAAAATAATGGCAGTCAAAGTTGCCAGTAATATAGACTTACATGATTACCAATAAATAGCTGCATGTAAAGAAGTTTATAAATCTAGTATATTGAATGCTTGAAATCATTGGGAGAAATTAGCCCATGTCAAATAACCTAAAGAACCAATCTCAAAAAAGGACTAGTCTTATATGCATAAATTCTTTCATCACTAATGACAGCATTCATTTATTGCAACATAAGTTGTATATGGGTGATCATTTGTGACCCTGTGTGTACTTCCCAAAGCTTCCTGTGTAACTGAGGAGCAGAACACAGATTGCTTCCAAAGCAGAAGACAAATTAGGATCCAAGGTGGTCGCTTTTCATCCTAACACCAGTTAAGTTCAATATTAGTGAATGCCACAGAGATTTAAAAACAAATGGGTCACTCTGTACTTTCTGGATAGAAAGATGACAGAGAGTCAGGAATAGACTTTAAAATGATGCGAACAAGAGCCTATGGTAATCAAGTGAAGCTAGGACCCTGAAGCATCCTGAAGATCTTTGTCTGTCCAAGGAATTTACATAACATCAGTAGGCCACTGGCTTTTTTGTGCTGTACTGTTTTTAACTACATGCAGGGCATGAAATTGACAATAGATTCTTAGCTCTGATTTTGTGTTGGAATTACTCAGAAAGATATTAAATTATATTTTCAATTGAGTAATAATCACTAGACTAGAGTTCCCTCTGAATTCTTTTTAAAGTGTCTGTGCAGTTGAAGGGAACTACTTAAGTATGCTTATCACTTACATTGGTGTAAAATCATGAGACTTTTAAAAATACCTATATGTACTTACCTGAAATTTTAAATTTGAAATAATAGTGAATATGATAGAGATTCATATGTAAAATCTGTGACACTACACATGAGTTCTTAAATGAATTGGCCTGATTATTGGTAGAACATGCTTCCAGGAAGTGTTGTTTTTCAGAAATGACACAGGCTCAAGATGGCCTTCAGTGCTTCTTTTTCTGCAGTTCTTCTTAATAGTAAGCAATTGTCACAGAAAAAAAAAATGGGGCTAAGTTTGGAATAAGAACTCTTAGTTATTTTATTTAATTTTGTTTTCTGCATTGGAATGGAGGATGGTTTGAGAAATATCAAATTTGGAACTGCATTAAAAATTTCTGAACAAAAAGTGAGAAGTTTACTTTAAAAGAACAAAGTGGAAGAACTCTAAGTTTGCCCAGAGAGTCAAAACAAAAATAAAATAGCCATTAATTTTTAATGAATTCAATAGCTTTTAATCTGTTTGAAGACATGTATTGAGAACTTTAGGGATAGCATAGCATGCCAGTATTTGATAGGAAATTTGTATGTGTAACTGTCCCATCTGTTTGGAATATTCAACATTTTGTTGTTGAAGTTGGGGGGGCAGGTTTTGTGGTACAAGGAGAAATGTAGGCATCTGATGCCTAGAAAGTAATCATTAAGTACAGGAGGTGATAGAATTATGAGACACTCTGCTTTTGACAATGTTGCTGAGCAGTAAATTAAAATTATTTTCTTCAGTCAGTTGATTTCTAAGTGTTCATTTAAAATACATTAGTGGTGGTAGTGATGGTCATGTGTGTGTTTATGGAGATATAGGATGATTCATGAATAAATTTAGTTTATGCTCTTATAATTTAATCTAGAGATCAGTGTTGATATACTGTCAAAGATTTCAGGATTCAAGAGTTTTGCTACCTCAATAAAATTAAACTTGTCCTATGCTTTAAAAGAGCTCCTTGTTAACACACTACCCACCCTTCAACTACTAGACTTACTGCTGCTGCCCACTCTCTGGGCTGTTAGTATTATGATCCTTACTACCTATGCTTCTCCATTTGCTGTTTGAGCCTGTTGTAACCTATAGCTTTAAGGCTATCTATCCTTTTCCTCCACCTTCTCGGATCACTAGAGAAGCTGCTTCCAGCCATGGACAGTTCAGTCCCTTTAGTACATTCTGCACTCTTGTGTTGAACCGTATCAGTGTTTGAGGGTTTTGTTCTTCTCCAGTTCTGGGTCCATCCTACAGTGTGGCTTCTCAATAGCTGACTGAGATCAAGGAGCCCTTCTACTGAGAGGTCTCATATGTGGAAAGTCAGAAGCTAATCCAGTATACGGCCATAGCCATGGTCAATTCATTCTCCTAGAAATACGGAATGATTTTGGTCACTGTTTTTCATGATTTTCTTTATTGTTTTCTTCTAAAAACAAGCACTCTTTACTATATAGCATACTTTCTTCCTTTACTAAGAAAGTTATGACATCAGTTTATAAAGATCTGATGAAATAATACCCGCAGTCCCAACACATTTATGTACACATTTGCTGCCTAATCTCAGTGCACCTTCTGTTTTCCTGCTGACTATCAGGTAATGTAGACAAAGTAATGGGTACTGTATTTTCCAAACCATCTCCTAGAATGCAGGTTCTATAAAAATAGCACAAAAATAGACTCGACACATGGTAGCCTCTCGACTGTTGAAAAATAAGTGAAATTCTTCAGAAATCTCAGCTAATGGTCTCTGCAAGCTTCCACTTATGGCCTTCACTTCCCTTTGTGCCTTGGCTTTTTACCATCTGCTTCTTAGAAGAAAAGGTTGCTAGGGAAAAAAAGATATTTCTACCATGAGAACCCCTTCTCCACATTATCTCCCCCCTTTCCTCTTCTAGTCAGGCTTCTCTCATTGGTTGATGGTCCTGTTTTTATGTCTTTTATTAAAACATATATTTCTAGTGTGCAAGAAATGGCTCCCAAATGTCCTTGTATATCAATGCCTATTTTAGTGTATTTTAAGCAATCAATAAATGTGTATGGAAGAAAATGCATCCTTTTCTTAAAAGAGGGTATGAAAAGAATTGTTGTATTCTCTGGTTCTGATTTTTTAAAATTGACTTGCAGTGTAACTATTATAGATATACGTGGTCTGCAACGCCCTCCAGGGGTCTTTTTCAGGTTTTTTAAACTACTAAAGCTTTAGAAAATAGCTCCTGTTTTTGCAATCCTACATGTGTGCCTCTGGTCCTTGTAGGTGAAGGAGCACCTCCTGGTAGCTATGGGAACTATGGCTATGCCAGTAGTGGCTATAATGCCTGTGAAGAGGAAAATGACAGACTCACTGAGAGTCTAAGAAGCAAAGTGACGGCCATAAAATCTGTAAGTACAGAACCAATACACTTCATATTTTAATGTGGAGGTTTGAACTTACTGTCTTCTTAGGAAGGAACTCATTTAAAAACTGTTGTACAATGAGGTCAAAGTGCACCAGAAGTTCAAGCGATCTATTAAATAAGTTAAAAGAAGTAGCAAGTTAAAAAATGGGGTACTTTTGTTTAATTCTTTTTCTCAAACCTTGATTGTATATTTGTGTTTGTGTACTTAGCAAAATATAAAATGTACTGTACATTTATGCAGTAGTTCAAACAGAGCCAGTCATACTTTCTATATAATTTTAGGTTGTATTATATAATGCCAATTTATAATTTTATATTATAGTAAAGGAAAAATATTTAAATCATCAATCTAGACTTATAATCAAAGAAATGCCATATTTTGATTAGAAAATATTAAATGTATATTTGACTTGTTTATATGAATACTTGAACAATGTAAGGAATATATAGATGAAAACATTTAATTTATATAAATAAAAGACAACACAAAGCACACTAGAATAACAGAACCAGAGAATGAACAAGTAGGTTGAATATTATAAGGAGGAGAAGAGAGAGAATGTCACTATTGGAAGGAGAAATTTTAAATTTATTTCCCAATAATGTTATTGGACAGAACATCAGGAAAGCCACTGAAATTGCTCTTGCAGACTTTTCTGCTCGTGGCTTAAAAATAGTACACAAATCTGTATCACTTCCATCTTTAAGCCTTATGTGAGTCATGAGCTTTCTTTTTTTTTTTTTGTATTTATCAAAAAAAACAGTAAAAAATTTAAAAATGCTGAAGAGTTAACAATAACTATACAGAGGATTAAAATCATAAGCATGGCTTATCAAGGGTGGAAATGCAAATAAGATTGCTACACATATATTTTCTTTGTGTTCAGCTTTCCCTCTGAATTTTTTTTTTTTCATCCCTGTATATCCTTATTCAAGGTCTCTTCCCCCTCCCACCACATCTGGTCATTTTTCTTCTCTGCAACTTCCCATCCCCTCCCTTGGCAGGGAGCAGACAGTCCTATGCTCCCACTGACCCAATAATGCTTGGATCAGTCTCCACTCCTGGCCAAATCCAGTTCTGTCCCCCCTCCCTCAAGAGTGAGTCAGGTGTTCCTATAGTTGGACTGGGGTTTGAAGGGTCAGTCCAGGGTGTTTCTGATCCCAAGCTGTTCAGTGGTTGTGGTTTGCCGCTTGGGCATGTTTGGCTTTTTTTCTTGTTTGTTTGTTTAGAGACCACTAGTGA